>JAQFYC010000312.1:0-64022 GCA_034694165.1 Tomocerus mixtus
TATGATTTTTAATAAGATTGTTAATTAAAATTTTTATGGAACACTATAGAAAGTATTTCTATGTGTGTACAATGTTGACTTGAATTCTTGGATTGACACTGGTGTATAGTGTTGCACTTTTTGATTTTAAGATATATATAAGACGTATGTAAATACCTATGCAAATAATATATGTGTGCACGTAGGCGAGTTATTTATCTGCTATAAGTATATACTGTACTGTAGTGTACTGTAGTTAAAACTTAAAGGTATGTACATATGCACGATAGGATAGGATAGATAATGTTAAATGAGTTTCTAGTGCTAGTGCTACTATTGCTATTGCTATCTGAACAGTAGTTTAGCTTTAGTGTATTTGTATGTTTAGTAATTTTAAAAATAGGATCACACACACGAAGGAATTGTCCTCAGCCCAACCGAAGTCAAGTCTGAACTGAAGTGCATCGGGAGAAAAACACGGGTAAAATAGGCTAACCTAACGTAGAACGAAGCCGAAACTGAAGAAGACTTTGTAGCCGCCGTGGCTTGCACTAGCTGTGGTGTGGCTTGGATTGGCCTGGCATAGCTTCGTTATTGGTTTCCTTTCCGTTGGCTCTAAGCTCAACATACAAGTACAAGTACAACAAGAACAAGCTTTTGCTGTGTCTGGATGGTTTGCCATGCTTTGCCAAGCCAAAGCTAAACTACAGCTAAAGCTAATGCATTACTTACACTACAGAGCTTCGTGGATAATATCTAATAACAGTATGAGAGTAAAGCTTGTCTCCGGGTATTACCCGCTTTTCAACCGAAACGTTAAATTCAATACAATGTAATGTAACTAAGGAAGATCTTGTATAATATTAATACTTTCAATAGGGAGCTATAAAATAACCCGTATAAAAAATTGGTAGGTTTTCTGCACAAAAATTTCTGCAGAATAATGAAAAGAAATTCCATGCATATGCTATATTTAAATCTGCAATTGAGAAATATTCATTTCTCAACGGGGGAAATGTACTCAATGCAATTACAATAAGCTAATTAATAGTTTAACTAACTAGTAGTAAATGGTATTTATTGATATTGTTAATCTCCAGAAGTGTTTTAGACGAAATTTAGGTCTTCAGAAAGTCTTGTCAACGCAAATGGGGTTAAGGGGTTATAAATATTGAAATTTTTTACTGAACGTTTATGCAGAATTCTGTTTCAACGATTTCCATTCGGGCAATGTGCAGTAGATCAAATAGTAGTGATTAGGTATTGTATATTTTATGCACCTACAGATAGGTTGTATTAAAAGAAAATAGAAGTGTTATGTCGAGTCGACTCTGTGTGTCAAATATTGCTACATTAGACCATATATTCATTACATTTGAAAACATTATAGATAAGATTCCTCATAAGTATAAGAAAAGGACGAGTACCTAGGTAAGGTAAGTAGTAGATAGGTACGTTGCCTGTTTATACATATATTTATGCACGTACATATATACAATACATACATTTCATTATAAACTATGTGATGTAGCTAGTCTTAAGTTAGATACTAAAGAAGAAGAGAGATCAGATCACTTGAAAGATGTAATGGCACACTTTGTACTGGTTCTCTGTGCACATTAGTAAATATCATGGGAATGCACATTCACTTCCAGCTCCCTGTAGTCAGTTGAAATAGAAACAGAAAGAGCTTCTTCACTTGCCTTTGCTGTTTCTCTAGCCTTTAGCTTTGCACTTTCCTTGCACGCACAAAGACGGAGACAGAAGGAGCATTGAAAATGAGAACCAATGGAAATACAATTAGATTAATAGAGTAATGTATGTAATGTAGTACTTTGTATTTCGTACAATGCAATGCGATACAATAGAAAAAACTGGGAATAACACTACAACATAACTAACTTATACACATATGTTAAATTATTGTAGAAACACAGTTAACTTGACTTGAGATGAATTGAATACCATGCCATGCCATGCCACTGCCACAAGAAACGAACAAAGTCGAGCAAGACTCTCAATTCGCTTACATACTTAAGTATATAACTTTACTTACCTCGGTCTCAACTTGGTTCTAGTAAAAGAACTTCCCTGTCTTCTTGTCTCTAAGAGTTACTAATGTTGTTATACTTATAACTAATGCATTAAGATACATACTTACTTACTGCATACATATTATATTAGAGTATTGTATCGCAAACCCGGTTCCTTTGGTATATTTATGTATGTTCGTGAACTTTCGGTGGAGTACCGATTCTTTCAGAGCTTTCCCTGTTCAGTCTTCAACTATACATACATACGTAACGTATGTAACTAACTTCTAAGTAAGTAAGTATGTAAGTAACAGTGCCATGCTGCTCTATTCTGGTTAGCATTGGCCGGGTTAGTTAAATACAACTCCCTAGTCCCATCTAGTCGATTCGGGTTTCAGACTTGAGACGTGCTAATAGCTCACCCGTTTTCTTTGTCTTACACACCTGGCCTGCGTTTAACTTTAGCAACATATTAGTACTAACAAAATATGACTGATATCCTAAGCTTTACTCGCAAAAACAAAAATTACATAAAAATGTATAGCAATACTATGGAATTTATTGAAATTCGCTAAAATACTGCTACACAAATCTAAATAGGTATGTAACGGAAAACGCAACAGGCAAAAATATTCAGGTTTAATGACATTATAGGGTGTACATTGTATTGTACTTTATTACACCTTGCTGTGCACATACTAGAACGCGTATACCTATACAAATACTTACAATTAGTAAGTACAGTATGTACATTTTAAAGATAATTAAAGGCAAAAAACCTTTAATATTTGCAGGTTAGCTGGTCAAAATAAGGCAAGGCAAGAAAGATGATCAATCGAACAGTGTATCTAACAATTTTAATTATTGGGGAATTTAATTAAGTTTGTAAATAAGGTGGAAGTCGTTAAGGTTTCGAATTTTTATAAGTAGAAAGCTGTTCCTATGTAATAGCACTAGGCAGTGCCTGATGATACTGTTTGAGTTACTATGAATTATATTATAAGGTAAAATGTGAATTCTGAAACCCTGATTTACTTCTGTGAATTATTGTAATAAAATGAGATGAAATACAGTGATTATGGAAATACAGAAAGAAGAAATCCATTTTCTGTGAAATTAGGATAAGAAAGTTTTGAATCTGCAAAGAATCCAGTAGTCAATAAGGGTGCCAGCATAACCTACTACTAGCAATCCACTTATTGCTAGATAGTAGGTACCTTAATTAGACCGGAAAATATTTAGTTGTAAGTAGTATTTGTGAAAGAACTTCCGCATTTGAGATAATTTGAGACAAGGGAACCCAGAAACAAAGTTTTCCCAACTTCCTTTCACCGACGCAGATCATTTTACTAATAAATATCAAAGTGAGTTCTAGTGCTGAGAAAAGTACAATAGCGAAGCTGCATGGCATGATAACATCCACATCACAAACAAACAATTTCCTATGCGTAGATTACTTTTTCAGAGAATAATCATGTATAAATATTTACTTTCATCTTTAGGAGGATGTATCCACAAAATAAATACTACGCGGAAGAAAAATCTATTGTTTTATTTGTAAGGTAACTTAACTTGTATAAGCAATGGTTGGCTAATGTTACTTGATGTGGTTATTTTTCCCCACAAAAACGCTGCGTAGAAAGATGGAGAATTTGATAGATCGTGTACTTAGAAGCCAAAATGGTAAGGTAAGCTGTCACAGGGTACGTGCTGTCACTGGAGTCTTATTGTCGTTTACCTTATTTTGTGTACATGTTATACATCGTAGGAACATAAAACCGCTGGTCACAAAGACCTCGGGCTCTCTTGTATGAATATGGGTCTCCAATTTTGTGATTATTTTTCTTTTTAATTAAAGTTACAAATTCGTAGTTATTATAACAATTATTACAGTTGTAGCATTTTAAAATAAAATAAACCGTGGTAAACCTTGTAGAAAAGCTTGTCAACAGTTAAAATACATATTGTGATAATCATTGATAACTGCCAATAATCTTTTCTGCAAAATATATTCTGCATCCTGCATATTTACTACAATTAAATTCGGCATAAAATTTCCGACTATGCCAATTTTTATGCATATCATTGTATACTCTCGCTTACATGCAAAATAAAGATATCCGTTAGAAATGGGAACCCTTAAACCGATGCGATGAGTTATGTTTTTTGTTAGGTACCTAAGACTAATACAATGTAGTTGGCTGCATCTTACTTCTCTATGGCTCCTGTTCCAAGTAGGATTTTGAGCCTACGACACGTAAACAAAGGAATGAACTTATAAAACGACCTAAAAAGAAATATTGGTGTACCGTTAGCACTTAATAAGGTATACATATACATGGTATACCAGGAATAGGTAAGTAAGTCCTTTAGTCCATAATATTGCGCTTTGGGAAACTGGGACAAAGCAATCGAGTCAATGCATCCAACTTTAGTCATTCCCTACGACGATGTCGCTTAGCTCCAGTCAACTCTCATCTTCAAGTTGTCTCCAGTTAATTTGATTGATTGGCAAACGTCTGCTCGTTGGGTGTCGTTGCGGGAAACCGTGTCGTCTTTGTTGATGACATACTTTCCCTTTGTGGCTCTTTTCTTCTCTCTTTTTCCTTTGCTTTAGATAAACTGTAAACTCCATAATAAAGTATCCAGAATCTGTCTCTTAAACTATATTTAATACACAGTGAACAGTACATTCAACATCTACAGCGTGTGCAATTATTCTTCGAATAAATAATACGTTATGCGTCAAGCCACTCTTTTTTGCTTGTACTTTCTCCATCATCAATGGAAACACTCACATATTTATGTAAATGCGCATTACGATGTTTTTACCGAATTTACCTACAGCACCTACTCAATACATAATAAGTACATTGAAGCCAGGATTTTATAAAAAAAATATTAAAAACTCAAAGTTTATAAATTAGTTCCCCAACTGGGGTAGAGAATATTATAATATAAATAGTACAACTGGATCGCTGATCAAGATGCCATTGTCATTCCCCTTCTAAGCGGGCCTTTCAGAAACTATAAAGAGTTGCTAAAATATTTGGCTTAAAATATGTAACATTAGTTTTAAACCAAGTTATATTCCACATTCCACACAATATCAAGAGATACATTAAACAATTGTTTATTTTTGAAATAAATGTAGATTAAATTCCGTCCTATTAGTGAAACCTCCTATTCTACAGTAATGTAGCTATGTACAGTTGTACATCTAGTAAGCAACAAGTACAGATATAGGCACTAGTTTTCGAGTTTGCCCTTTTATGAGGAAATAAAATGTAAAAGATGCATAATAAGCTAATATAACATAATACTTACAAGTAAACACACCATGGCGCATTCATTCTCCAAACGACAGAAAAGGTTATTGTTAGTTGCATTATAAATTATAATGAAAAGTCTATTTCAATAAACAATTATTATCATTTGATAGTCATTTTCCACAACAACTTTTTTATTCAAAAGTAGACCTGCATTTTGCAGTACTCATAGAGGAACTTCTGCTATAGGTATAGTAGAGGCAGGTAACGATACCAAATACAGAAGTACTAAATATAGTTAATGAATTTAATTTTTTGTATATTATTATTGTAGTTCCCTGCAATTTAAGAGATACTGTGTTACAGTATTAGTATATCGACCATATTATACTTTAATCCTTACGCAGATTATCAACACTCTATCATTACAATTCCGCTTGTGCAAGTATTACTAGCAGGCAGTGAAGAAGATGAGTGTATTACTAGTATTACAGATACTTTCCTGTTGTCATATTATTAGTTAGGTATATAAGTGTAATGTGAGAATTTTTTACTCGTGAAGGTTAACGTTTCGCAATTCAACTGGCAATGTTATGAGAACGTGAGTACGTAAGCGTCGTTCGTTACCATGTACTCTAATCGTCTAATCATAAGATGGCTTATACTATGTTGCGCACTTAATACTAGGTGTTTAAATTTTTCCATATTTCTTATTCTTTTAAATATTTTTTGCTTTATTTGTAGTATAACTTATTCCAGGTTATCAAATTCCTATAGTTAGAGCGAAGCATCATTTTGAAATGCAAGGTTTCTGATTCTGATATATCAGGTTACTCTAAGCATGAATAATACTACATGTTTCAGATTTTCCATGCCTTTGGTGCCACAAAGTAGTACATGGATCGCTATTCCTCGGTTCCTTTGAACAGTTCCTTCGAACATAGAATTCAGTTATAGGTTAGTAGCACAACTAGGAAATTTCACGCTTATTACTGTGATTAGTCCAACTCAATTAAAACTATATTGAATTTGCATTCATTTTGTACCTAACTAATTACTTACATTATTATTTAATTACTAATGGCCAGATGGGCTTGCCTTCCATTATTGAGAGAAGTCC
Source organism: Tomocerus mixtus (assembly GCA_034694165.1). Classification (NCBI taxonomy): domain Eukaryota; kingdom Metazoa; phylum Arthropoda; class Collembola; order Entomobryomorpha; family Tomoceridae; genus Tomocerus; species Tomocerus mixtus. Next base: position 6,402 of record JAQFYC010000312.1, read on the forward strand.
GCCACAATTCTTAGCAATAAATTGGAATTTAATTGAAAAAAATACGAAAAGGGAGCCCATATTTAAATATATTTGCAATAGAATAACAACAGCTATATAGTAAATTCATAATGTCATACGGATGCTCATTGTATGTCATTAAAATTAGGTTCCTAGTAGACAGTCTGCTCATATAGATACTTAAAACATTACTAATTCGCGATAAACCAACAAAAATGTTAGTTCACAGATTAACCAACTTATTATTGTAAAGGGATATATGACTTGCTTGCTTGGCTAGATGTTGTCGACGTGGTAGCATATATTCCAGAAGTATTATGTAGAATGAATGTGAATATTCTCAAGCTTTCGTAAATTGATAGCCTGCAAAAGAAGTAATAATTCAAACATTAAACAAAGATATAGAGTACCATATCCTGCATTACAGGAGTACTGATATAATATGGCAAGTAATAAATACTGCTGTTGATTAGATTATCAAAGAAATGGGAATTCCTGAGAAATGTGGCAAAATTGTTTGCAATTAATTTATAATTTACTTGCACATGCATTATATACTCAGTCTTAGTATAGAAATTAATTATCCTGGACATGGATGACTTAATGGAACTAATTAGGTTAGTTACTGTTCTAATTGTTCCCAGTACGTTATTTATCTTACAAATAAATGACAAACATCTTCTCAATGGAATTCTGCTTCCGTTTCTGTCTTACGAGAAGCTAACAGTTATCTAGTTACATAGGAGTATTGGATTATTAAGTAGTTTTAGTTATTCTATTACTTATTTTAATTATTCTGCCTTTGCTACACATTTAAATGATGAGATTCTTGAAACCAAGAAGCAGTTCCTAGCGTTAACATAAAATGGATATAAATTGTTTTTTAAAAGTATACTGTAAAATAAAATATCACCCTAGACTCGTAAAATTGTTTAAAAAATTGTTTTCATTCCAAACAGTAAAATGTGTAACACTGAAATGAGTAAGAGCACCTTGAAATTGGCAAAAAAGTGCAAATTAAAGGGTTCTGAATGTAAATGAAGAACTTAAGGGAAAAGTGTTGACAAATCCTTGCAGTCAAGTCAAGAAAACGTTTTATAGTGTAAGAAATGACAAATCCCACATTGCATATCTGAATTATTGTGGAGATACAGATGTGATAAGATTAAGTAACACTAGGAAAATGGTTTACATTTTACATTAACAAACTGTATCAGTTTATTCATAATATTTTGATGTATTCTAAAATATTTTATTATTGCGTACTTGACTATGACTGTGAGTAATGCATAATAATAAGAGAATCATGAAGCTTATGTATTGTAAAACGGTATAGCTATAGGTAAATGACTCAATGAATATTGTTGCTTGGTCGTCTGCCTGTATGTCTCTGTCTGTAAAAATTTTCCCCTTTCCTTAAGAGAATAAGACACATCGTAAAAATAAAACGATGAGATCTTATTCCCAAGGAATCGTTTACGACACAACACAACACATAAGCGTCTTGAAGGAAGAGACGCTGAGAAACCGTAAAAAATGAATGTTGAGAGAAATATCGTTTATCATATGCAAAATATTCCTCAAGAAAGAAGCTACCACATCTCAGTGGTCTGGTATTTATGTAGTAGTAGTGATAGGGACACTGATGCTAAGTTAACTTAAGTCAGCTTTATTTTATTACACACGGAAAGGTAAATATATTGGAGAATGAAGAGTAGAAACATTTAGAATGTGTTTTACTATATGAGAACAAGTTTTCCATCTTGGAATACTTTTGCTTGTGGTCGTTTTCGCTGATATTTTCCTACTCCGGGCATTTTCCTGATAATCCTCGTCCTTTCCGACTTTTCTTTCTCCATATTTATGTCCATTCCCATTTGGTGCGTTGCGTGCTACATATATTTTAGAGTTAGTCGAGTTGGTCCCCTGCTGCCCTTGACGGGAAGTGGTTCATTTGACATTTAGTTTACAAAATTCAGTTTGCACCTGGCAGACAATTTTTCATAGCACTTAAATATGTACAAACTATAATTAAAGACATTATTATCACAAATGCCACCTTAATTATTTATATACAGTACTATATTATATTTCCGTATACTTAATTTTAGGTTTCTTCCATTTCTCTTGCGTTGTTCTCATTACCAGATAATCGAAAATCCTCTTATTAGTAAGTAGAAATCCAATTTGCCATTGGAATTTTAACAATACCTAAGAAAGTTAGTCCAAACTATTCAGTATTTTACTTACAACAGTTACATATAAGTTTTTGTAATCGCCTTATCATCAGCTAAAATGTGTAATTCTTATATTAAAGGTTGGAAGCACTTAAAGCAGTTACACTACCGTCTTTACTTTTCATTAGCGATGTAGCATGTTTCAAAAGCTTCTCCACATATTGTTACTACTTAATGATTACAACTAGAAAAAGTTATTTAGTAAGCGAATGTATTTAATGCACTATTTATAATATGACCTTCATCCTTCAAAAGAATTTTCATGCGAAAATTAACAATGGCCATAGAATACCTTCTTGCTACTGTAGGTTGCATTTAGATAGACTTTTATACATATTTAATAATTTATGTTAATAGTACACTTATCTATGTATGAATATCTGATTGATTGTGAGAACATTTACCATAAAAATCATTCCATTTTAACGATTTTTTATAAGTAGATTAGACCATGCAGCAAATTGCCATTTGTGTCATGTCATCTATTTACTAGAAGTTCATGTTCTGGGGAGGTCATACGTCCAAGTCATTTATTATAGGGTATTTAATATGTATAAGTACTTGTATAGTAGCTCTCTGTATGTAGAACATACCATGCATATTTACCATTTACTCGAAAGATGGACGTTTCACTTTGCGGCCGTGTCATGTCAAAGAATGTCAAAGAATCCCACACGCTTAGTTTGCTAGTTATAGTTAAAAGGATTAAATAAGTCATAGAGAACATGCAACGATTACAAAGTGAGATAATACACGTTTCAGCTTAGGTATACGATATTACTACTCGTATTACATAATTTACATACATAAAAGTAATACTAGAGGTAATACTCCTTAATAAATAACAACCTGTAAGAAATCCTATCAATGGGTTAAATCTGCAATGAACTAAGAAAACTAACATATAAATCATTCAACTCAACAGCATTCTCCTTGTTTTACATATCAGATCGCAGTGCATTGCTTGACTTAAATAGCTTTGCTTGACACTAGAATTTATATATACCTTTCTGCATTATATTTGCCTCAACGTCTCGTATTGGCATCGCGGTTTGCAGATTTCGTTCACATTTTGTAAAACATTTGCTAAAATAATGTTCTTTGATATCGTAAGATTAGCTTTCGAAGGAGTGGTTAGGAATAATTAAATTTTCAAACAAATTCACATCAACCAATAATTATAATGAATCTAAAAATAAAAATTATTGTATATTAGCGGTAAGCTTTCTAATGAAATGACGCATACTGGACTGCGTTACCTATTCCAGACCCCGGGACAAATATTATGCAGAATAGCATTCTACTAAACTTTGCCGAAACCAAGAGCAAATAAAGTGGAACTATAATCAATGCATTTCAGTAAGTTCCGCAATAACGTATAAAAACAAAGCAACATCCATTCAAACTATGGTAATGCCTACATAGTGTAATATAACATATTGCAGTGTAGGAGTAAAACTGCAATCTACAGACCATGGCCATGAACTGCCATTTATTTGCTTACTCAAACGAGACAAAGTTTAAATTGCGCGTAAGGTTTTATTTCTGTATATTTTGTAGAAAAGGAATAAATCTAAATAAATAACTTAACTAAATCTTAAATACCTACGTGTAATAAATAATTGGGCGTGTTTGTCACTTTACTCAAACTGTAAACACTAAACACAAACTGCCTTTAAGTTAAAGGCCTCTGTTCAGAAAAGTATTATGCATGAGCAATTTGCTTAGGTATGTCTAAATGAGGAATTCTTTAATATTAGTACTTACAGGCAGCGCAAGTAAGAATTCTAGCCTCGGAATATACTACTAGTGTATAAATTCCTGGCTCTCACATGTATGTGTTCTTAAAGTACTTAAATATAAAGAATTCTTAAATTATTGTCCTTAAATAATTTAAACCTAGTACTACTTCAAGTAAATGATTATGTTCCTAATCACTGAACAGATCTTTGAAGCCACGCCCACTTCAACTACTATCTTAAGCACATTGTTATTAACGTTATTAATTAATATAATTTTAATTTCTACAATTACATTACGAAGAACACGTACTTAATATTTGTATGTACATATTAAATCCTTACTGCTAAACTGTGCGTACTGTATATGGTATCTGTGTTTACAGTAGTTACGTTTACGTTACAAACGTGTAAACATATGTATTCCATTGGAAATTCTAGCAATACATTTACAGCTAAAGATATCTCTGAACGTTTTGCCTATTTATATACCATGATTACTATACTCTTTTAATAATTGCATATGTTTTAATAAAAGTATTACCTACAGAACAGCAAAATACTATGTAGGAGGTTTATTTTATGTGTTAGTAGTTATAATGAGCAAGCGAGTGCAAAAGTTTTAGTTTTGGAATTGGGAGGGTGTTGTCCACCTTAGTAGACCAAAAGGAAAGTTGACACTTTATCTTCCTGATCCTTAAACCTTGTATTCAGAGTCAGAGAATCGTAACTGTACGTAGGCATGTGTGTGTACCACATGTGACTGCATTCTATTATTGTTATTTCCAGTTCAGTCGTTTGGACACTGGCCAGCGAGCCATGCCCGTCCTGCGAGGATTTCTCACTTAAGATCTGTCTCACGCATTGACAACTCTCAGACTATATATGTAATAGTACCCTATTGTACTATTATAGAGATACTACTATGCAACTAAAAGCGTAAAGGTGCCAAATGGAGAGCTTATACAACTTCATTATGAATTTATTACTCCTTTTTTGCTTCGTTTCAACAATATAATACAGTTTTGTCTATACAAAATACAAGGAAAACTAAAATAATAGTGACCGAATTACTATAATGATGTTAGTATGTTATGACTTGCTGTTTTTACTAGTAAAATAAAGTTCCTGGACTCTTATGATGCGTAAAGGAAGTAATGGTAATACAAAATAGATAACATTTTGTTTCAATGATTTATGCCAGCACAATCAAGCTACATACAGTAAAGGATTTACGATAACTCCGTTGCGGTTGCTATTGTAAATTATTTTTATACATCCTGATTTGATTTAGGAGACCAATTCATCAAATAAGACACTTAAAAAAGCTTAGTACTTAAATAATTCTGTAAAATAAAGGTTTAAAACACTTTTTGGCAATTTTTGAAACTATAGATGCGACCTTGAGTTGCGAAAAGAAAAAGTGGGAAAAGAATGTTGTAGGATTTCGCAGAGCAAGTAAAGTGGGCCAAATGTCATTCATACAAATGCAAGGTGTAAATTTAAACTAATAATTTGTCATTGTGGCTTAACTAGATATATTTAAATTAACATAAATGTAAAGAAGATGACACGCTAGCTGTAAGCAGTTGACCTGACATCCGTCTTTAACTTTTCATTTCGTTTCTAAATGTGTACTGAGCTTACGGCTTCGTAGGTAAGGTGAATTAACTGGCCAGTCATAAATCAAAAAGCCATCTTTAAAAGTGTACGGTAAGTACACAGTTACATATTTATATTTATGTATGGTACTATCTGTACATATGCAAGAAGAGATTTTGAAGATATTGATACTATATGACTTGTATAGGGGTCAGCATCCATGAAATAGTAAATAATAAGCAAAAGCAAGCCAAGCCCACACATAAGAAATACATTAGAGCCAAGTAAGTAGTAAGTATGAATGAATCTCACTTTCTTTAAGCTATAAGCTTTACTACGTTGGACATTAAATTAGTTAAGCTGAAGGATTGTGCGAGTCCATAATACAGTAAACGCTACTATATTGTATTACATATAAGGTGTTGTGTTGTGTATCCAATCCAGTCTAATTCTAATTCAGTATGCGAGATCATAGCAAACTAGAGGACCTTACCTTTTTTATATGTGAATTGATACGAGTGTGATATGAAGATTGAAAGGAAAAGCTGTTTGAGCAGGTTAAAAAGCAAGTCGCACAGAAACATAGAGGAGAATCCATTTCACACATTAAAATCCTGCAATATTTTGGTATTGTGTATGCATGTAATGTGTGTGTAGTATGTACAGTAAATAAATAAGTATAATGCTACATAGTAGCTATTGTTTTAATTCTATTTATGGTAAGGGAATAGGTGGGTGTATATTATATCTGGATTGCATTGCATTGTGTTTCTACTACAAGGCGGATTCTTCTCGAGTTAAGATCTTCGTCAGCCGTAAGGCAAAGAGTCATAAGGCATGACCCACAGACAAAACAAGGCAACATATTCGCTGTATTAGATTTTATCCTTTAATCTTAAATCTTATTCTTATGTTAGGTAAGTAAGTAGTATAGGTACCTGCACCTTCATATATATTATACTATATATAGTATGTGGTTCAGTATAATTGCAAATATTTAACTGAGGTTTAGGGATCGGATATGCATGGTACTGAATATTTATTATGTGCAAAATTACATGATATGCTAAATATTTATATTAATTAAATTCGAAATATCTTATTCCCAAAAATTCCAAAAGTAGCTGAACCCATTCCTAATTTCAATAATTTACTTATGTTATAAGCTACCTTTGGAAATAAGACATTTTGAGAATAATCTACTTTCCATCAATATACCTGCGATATTATAATTGTAACCATTATTTTAAATACGTAATATATTATATAACGTTGTAAAACCATTTCAAAATAGCTAAACAACATTTTCAAGAACTTCCTAAAAATTATGTATGCTATTTTCTGTATTTGCACTTGAGATATAATAATTCATATCTCTATTGCATGTATTGCTACTTTGTAATGCATATCCGAGCCCTGTTAGGTATGCTAAGACAATATTTTATATCTTGACTTGACTTGTACTATAAGATTACTATGTACTTTGTAAATTACAACTACCAAGAAAATTGACTCACTTTTGGTTTTAAATATTTGTTTGTACCTATCCACATCCCACATCGACATCATATTACTGAGAATTTATTTACGGATGTACATATAGTGTACATACGATACGAACATTTGTATGTATGTGCATAGACTTTGAAGGAGAAGAGATTGAATGCAATGCATTCGTCGTCCGTGCAAAACTAAATGAAAGAGTGTGAGAGAGAACAAAGCAAAGCTGTCGGGAAATTCTTGACTGAGGTGAATCGAGCAAGTGTTTCATTTGCATTGAGAGTGTCGTGGTGCTAGTAAGTATAAGTAATGTGCGAATTTGTACATTTACGATGGCAATAGTTACTTAATTCTGATATTCCCCGATTGACGGATATTGTGTGTCAAATATTTGGCTTGTGGTTTACATAAGTGTATTTTATCGGTTCTTGTTAAGGAATTTGTATGATAAAATAAATACTTACGTGGATTGAAAATATTATTTTACTGAAAAATGCAAAAAAGTACGGAAGATTTTGCAAAAATGAAAAATTCAAGCAAAAAATTAAACTACCATTATGTATGGTTTTGTTATTTGGGCTAAAGTTTAACCAAACCACTCCAGTGTGCAAAAATATTGCAAATGTGCCAAATGTTTTCTAGTGTTTTGCATATTTTTGGCTAAGCGATAAGATTTAACAGAGAAACGCCCAATAAATGAAGCATTTACTTAAAGAAGAAGTGAAGATACACAACGTAAGAGGTTACAGGGATAGTTGTTCTAAGTTAAAGTGCTCCAGGCAGTTTTCTCCATGTAAGAAAACGTTTACATGCCAAAGTAACTCTAATGACAGTGTAACGGGACTGGAGAAGAAAATGAGTAGAAAAACTGTGAAAATGGCTCTGGATTTATCCAGATGCAGGCAGAAAAGGACATTAGTGATATTTTTTATACTATTAAATTTTTTTAGTTTAAACAATGCAGACCCTGATCCTAGTCCCGATCCCATGCCGGATCCAAAACCAGATCCAATGCCAGATCCTAAGCCAGATCCTGATCCAAACCCCAAAGCCCTCCCCGCACCCATAATGACATTCCCCGAAGATGGGATATATTCTTTGTTTCCAAACGAAGATTTAAAAACGGGTAAAAGTCTAGTTCGTTTCGACGAAGAGAGAGGAGGAGGGGGATACGATCGCCTCCGAAATCAAGGTGGAAATGGCGGAGGAGGATACGGCTACGGAGGTGGAGGTGGGGGTGGCGGTGGCCACGGAGGTGGAGGTGGCTTCAGAGGAGGAGATAGGGACCGATTTCACGAAGATAGAGACAGAGATCGTCGTCCTTATAATAGAAATGTTTTTGACAATATGCGTAATAGAAATTCTCGAGTGTTTTTCGACGAAGAGAGACACCGTTTCAGTCACAGTCGTCCCCCACCTCCCCTGGATCGCGATGACCATCGCGGAAATACTAGATATCTGCCAATTGGAAGCTACTCTCCGAATTACCCGAACAATGGAGGAGGTGGGGGTGGCGGAGGAGGTGGAGGTGGCGGCGGTGGTTTTAATGGTGGTGGTGGCGGTGGCGGCGGTGGAAATCGTCCAAATCTTATCAATCGTCCAATAAGTCCGCTCCATCACCATTTCCAACCGAAACCATTCTACCCTCCAGTTCGTTCTCAATCGAAACTCCCAGCAAGAGCTGTTGAAACGGACAATGAGATTCCAACAAGAATCCACGTTTTCAATCCGGAAACTCAAAGTTTTAGCAGTGGCGGCGCTTATGGCTACGGCAGCTCTCGGAATGCAGGAAATCGTAATAGTAATTTTATTGAAACGGGCCCTCCGGGTCCTGACCTTTTTTTGAATCATGAGGAATACCTCGAGTATCAGAGGAAACTCGCTTTAGCAAAATTAGATGATGAAAAGAATGGTGGTGGTATCCTAGGAGGTGCTGGTGGTAGCAAGGAGCACAATGACGGGAAAAAAGTTCTCTACGAAGCAAAACAACCTTACGAGATTGATGGACTCGTTCCGCCCAATTCCAGCGGAGAAAAGAAGGAAGTCACCACAAGCTCCTCGGATACTTCCAAAAAAACGAAAATCTTATCCGTTGAAGTTTTATCTGGAGAAGATGATAGTGCCAACACCAACACGAACGCTAAATCACAAGCTCCTTCGGCTAAATTGAGTGATACGGAAAACACGGAAAAAGAAAAGGAAGCAGACGCGGCCCAGCTCCCAAGCTTTGTTACAAACACAAGAGATTTCCCAACAAGTCAGTCCATCAACCACGATACTAAAAGGCTACCCAATTTCTCCAGACAACTTCATTCCTCCAGATCCATTGAGGATGTCAACGGAGGATTTTCCCCAAATATTCCCGTTCACTTAAGAGGTAATTAAAAATCTTATTTTTTCATTGAAAAATATTTTATTACATACAAAACTACTTTTATTACTTATACAATAGATTCAGATCTAATACTCTATAGACGATAGACAGTAGATATCCTATCGTAAAATTCTTAAATGCTAAAATAGTATCAACAAATCATTAGCATTGTCTTACAAACATGATTATTGCAATGAATTATAATCGCAGATAATCAAATTGCATCTCAATTTATGAATTCTGAATGGATTCTACACAATTCTTCTGAATTTACTACATAACACATATCATTGTATGCTAATTGCTATTTAAGCAAATAATAAAACATAATACTTCAGGTATGTCGTAGTTTAGGTAGTATAATACTAACTATTTAACATTAGTGTGATAAAAACTAATTCTGCTACATTACTTCAACAAACTAACAAGCTATATCTATTGATTCATTGTCAAGAACATTTCCTGTTAATGAGAATTACCTTTTGCGTTAGTTTGTAAACAAAACAAGCAAACCGTGCAGTTTACGCGTGGCAAATCATCATTCAATGGATCGACTATACAAATACGTGAAATTTAACCAGACAGTATACAGAAATGGTTTATTTTTTCCACATGCTAAATACACACGCTATAAATTACAATTTACTATTACGTCACGCTAATAGTCGATTCATCAACAATTTTACATGACTTTTCTGATAGCTACAATAATACTAGTAGTAATAAATATTTAGATGTGATAATTAACTATTATGCTAGTTTGGATCGGAATAATATTCTTCTGTTCTTCTGTCTATTTGTAATGCAATTGCAATTGTAACCAACATTTTCAATTTCCATTCATTTATTTATTCTTGTGTATTTTTTCTCACATTAGTTTTCCTTCTTTGATTACATTGACAATGTAGTAAGTAGGAACGTTAGAAAATTCATCCAAACGCAAGCGAAACATAAATACGTACATAGAAGGCAGATAAGTCAAAAAGATAGATTGAAGGTGCATCGCAGCTCAAATTCTCAATTCTCAATGCTAACAACGAAACACAATTGAAAGTTTCAACAAGAAGACCTATTATCTCAACACTATCATAATTTTCAACTTCCTTATGCAATGCAATTGCTCTTCTTGTATGTATAGTATTCTAAAACGTATACACTATACACTACAGTTAATCATTTCGTTATTGCTTTGCTTCTCTTTTCGTTTTTATTCAAACTTAAACTCTTTCCATGTAAAAATTCTACAATATTTACCCATATCATCTTTAATGTATGATAGCATTCTTTACGTAAATGTAGGCTTTGACTTTTTATCAGGTGAATGTAAAATGCACCTTAATGTATGATATTATTATAATATTCATGGGATTTCTGTCTTGAACCTGAAACCATTAAAGCAGAAGCTGTATGTACATTAACTTTTAATAGGTAAATGTGTGGCCACACATATTGTACATACTATAGGTACACTATTCTTGTTAGTTTGTGTTTCTGCTTTGTAAATTGTATCTGTAATTTAATATAATAAGTTTAGGATGGATAGAGGAAACGTATGCACTGTGCACACGTGGTGGATAAGCAACGAGGGATCACGATTGAATGATAATCCTAATCATCATAGTTATCAATGCGTAAATGGTAAAGTGAACTTCACTTCAACTAAAAACACAACAACAATCTTTTTGAAAATCACTACAGTAAAATACAAATTCTTATAGCAAAATTAGTTGATGTAACATTGGCACAGTAAGCCAAAGAAGCCGAGATGAGATAAATAATATTACTCATCACTTACTTTTCTGTTAGAGTATGTTTTGACCAATTTTTATAGAAAAATAAATTCTATTCTAAGATAAGTATGAGAGCATTTTATTGCTAGTTCAGGTAGTAACTACAATAATACTACTTAGGTGGTAATAATTTCTGCATTTAGGTAGGTAGCCAAAAGATGCATTTAATATCTAGAAGGAAAAAATGCATGCTAGAAACTAGAGATTAGGTTCGACATGATTCTGTATTGCATGAATTGTAATATTATAACGTGTGTGTAATGGGCTATTATGTTTGTACCTACTATTTATATATTGCAACTGCCATTATTTTTAAACGGACAGTTAAATATCTAGAATCTAGACAGCTTGGCTCTATATGCACTATCTGTACGTGTATGCTTCTTATCTTAAGATTATTTTCTTTTTCCTGGATTAAAAAATCCTTAATTGGTCTCATTATCACATCAGGGACGAGCGCATTTTTTGTCGTCTGTTGCCGGCTGTCTAAAACTCGTGCACAAACTAATACAGAGATAAAATAAAATAGATGTACAAATATTGTGATAAATGCCCTGACCTATATGGCTACAATTGAAATCATGCTAACTTCTCAGCATGCAAAATAGCTGCGACAAAAGTTAATGATTGAGAATAATTAAATTGTCTTAAATGAAAAGTAGAGCAAATTTTTTTGCAAAGTTAATTCCGTTTCACCCATAACTACAGATACAAAAATAAGAAAACGAATTAGAATTAGAAGTCACATTTTCTCGATCTAATTTAAATCTGTTAGGGAAACTTTGGGCGATCAATATATTTTAGTAGGTAGTTTAGCTGTTGAAATATTTATCTATTGCTACATAATAGCAAATTCGTGAAATTAGGTTTATGCAAAGAGATTCGCCAAAAAATTCCTCAATGATTTGTCTTTTAGGTACTTATATAGTTGATAGAAAGCAAAAGAAGAGACGGAAATCATTTTCGCGTTAAAGTTATTTACATAAGGACATCTTTAAGCTACTGCCCATTAAATAATGGTATTACGTTTACCAATTTGTAGGTCAAAATAATTATGCAGATTACACTCAAACTCGTGCTACGAAGGGTCCACGATTATGCACATATTTAGCATTGTTACTGCATATCATATTCTTTATAATAATTGAGCCACGCTGTTAGCTACCGTTAATGAGGAAGTTTAAAAGATCTGTCTTTAAAAGATTTAATTAACACAAAGGATGTTTGTTCCAGGTAGGTCGATAATTACACTTCACAGTTTGAAATTTGCATTTAGTAATACTGATGTGATAATTTTAATTTCCGCCTTCTTTTAGCAAAATTAAAATGCTAACAATTATCTGACGTACGTCAGTATAAGGAATGAATGAATTCAATTCTGAATTGGAAGGCAATGTCACATTTTCCTACTTAATATGTAATCTATGCAGTAACAATGCAAATATTAGACAATAGAAACAGAATCTTCCATATACATACATAATAAGTTGAATTCACACTGCAATTTAGGATAGGAACACTGTAAAATAGAATATCCTAGGCCGAGCACGAATTTTTAAGTGCAGGGAATATGCAAATTTATTATTCATGTATGTATTGTATATAATAGACATTAGACAAGGCAAGATAATTGTTTTGACGGGAGAAGGTAAAACAATATTACATTTAATTGCATTCTTTGTACATAATATAAAGCAGGTGCCTATAAATACACAAATATAAAGGATTGTATATAAATTACATAAAGGTATATATACAGTGTTGTGTTTAGGTGCATGATTTTAAAAGAATGTAAAATTTTCTGGTCTACTGGGGAAGAGTTATGGGATAGAAGCTACATAATAGATAGCTTCACGTAATAATAGTGACAGAATTCATCATAATGGAAATTGAAATTAGATACGTTGGTGTTTTTATGTTTTTAGTGTGTTGTCTCTTGACTTGAGTGCACTGAATAATGGCACCTTAGGGACTAAAGAAGAGTCCTGTGTCTTAAAAACAATAAACTCCGTTCTCTCACATCATGACACACGAATGTATGTTGTCATGCTATGGGATATACATATTCTAGCGTGTTTTAGTTTGGTTTGGGATCGCATTGCATTTTGTTTGTATTTTTTATTGTACACAGAAGTTTTCAGTTGCATTGCATTTCATTGCATTGCAAATTGCAACTTTGACTTGATAGATAGATGTTTATATACTTATTTAGTATTTAGAGAGGTAAACTAAGGATAAAAGTAAATATAAGCGTATACTATGTACAATTATAGAGGGGGAGAGGTACAGATAGCGATGAATGGTTTGATGGTTTGTTGTATATAAAAGCTCGAACACAAAAAATTAAACGCAGGTGCGGAAAGTCCAAGGACGATCAAGTCAACGCTGTCCAAGGCCGATAAATCTGAATTGGGAACGGAAGTGAGCAAAAGTCAGAGTCATAGAAATAGACAATCTGCTCACAGAACTCTTGAAAGCCAAGAAAGGGATTCCTTCCCTAAATTGAGACACAGACTTGAGCTCGAGTTGCAAAAGAAGCAAAATAGCGGAAATCCACTTACAACAACAAGATCTTCGACAGCGGCAACTCCTTCCCTCAGCCTCACGCGAACCTCCGCGGAATCCTCTTCAAGGGAGAAGAGCTCATTAAGACCAGAGACCCCGACAACAAAAACATCAACATCAACAGAGATATTGTCATCATTGTCACCCAATGAAAGAAAATTCTTCAGTCAGTTCACAAAAGCTAACGATGAGGATGAAGTTGTAAAACATTTCAGGCCGGAGGATGGTGATAGCGATGTCCCTGAGGGGCCTACTCTGATTTTCTTGGAAAGTAGCGAACGAGCTGTTAATAACAGCAATCCTCTGGCTACTTCCAATCTTATCAAAGTAATGCGGGTCAAGAGCAGTAGTAGCAGTAGCTCGACTAAAACTTCAACATCCTTCTCCTCTTCAAAGGGGAACATGGCCTCTATGATGTTAGCAAAGACCGGGGGCTCCGCAGAAATTAAAAAGACTCGCAATGGCTCCGGCTCTTCAAAAGAAAAACTATCTCCTCTCAAATCGGCCGAATTTAACCTCAAAGCGTCTCATGAAGGAGGCGAACAAGATTCAGATACAAGAACGTCCGCATCACAGAGAGTTGTTGAGAAAGTTCATGCTCACATTTCTCATTGTCCCAAACTTCATGCTCCGGCTGAAGTCATTTGTGATGTTCATATAAGAGAGAGACATGGAAATCCTAACCCACAATTGGTAAGAAGGGAAAACGAAGGAAAGGGGAAAAGGGCACTCGATCGCAACCGTAAATTAATATCAGTACAGACAGACAGATCCCTTTTCGTATAAAAAATTCCAATCTTACAGTTATTTTCTATATAATAATCCACTTTTCATCATTATTAGTTAGAAAAACTCCAATCGTATGCAAAAACTAAGTTTTTACAGAATTCTTCTTAAAGATTACTTTTATTATTTACCAAGGTTCCTTCTTTCAAGTTTTATAATGTCCTAAGGCTCTTTCAAACTAAATCTCTTTTATTTTGCAGTCCCTCTACTTATTTTTCAAAAATAATAACGTTACAAGAGCCTTAACTATGTACCTTCGTTCATTTTTCTATCACCTGCTGAAACATAATTTTTTCATTTAACAATAGTTTCCGTAACTTGATACCAAAATTATACTTAAAGTAATTCAAGCCCCGAAGTCAAGTCATCATGAAAACTTATTTCTTTAGTACTATGCGCAACAATTAGCATTATTGATCTCAATAATTTTAAATAGTTTTTACAATAATGTCTGTGCTTAACAAACTTATATATACGCTTCCCAAGTTTGTATACTGTACTGTTATTGATTTACTAATATAATGCACTGCACTTAAATAATTATTGCAAATATGCTGGAAATAGGCTAATGCACAAGAAACAAAGCAAATCTAATCCACACGCCAGAAAAGCAAGCCAAGCAAAGCAACACGTAACTCAATCTTGCTACTAATGATGATAAGTACTTAACACACATCGCTTCTCTACTGCTGCACTGACTGCACTTAAGTCGTCCTGTTAATAAACATAGTAATATGTAACACAATGCAATACTCAGCTAAGTAAATCAATTGCCAAATGCACAGCACTACAGTACACTACTCAACTCATCCTCAGTCCCTTACTGCACTTTACATCATTCTGAAACTGACATGAGTATACTCAGAACAGAACACTCCCGTGAATTCCCATAAGTAAATAGTTATGAAATGAGGGAAACTAGGGTAATAATAATGACATTGCTCCGTCCTAACAATATGTAAGTAAGCACTGGGACTGACTGGGACGTGACAAAGGCATCCAACATCCAATCCAACCCATTTATTATCCATGATTTAATTAATAGTCTAGTGGATACACATTACTGAAGTTAATAGCTAAGTCTACAGTAGTCTGTGCGGAAGCAAACAATATATGAACATAAATTCATACAAATTGTGTTTATTTTATTTTAAGTAGGCTGTGTAGGTAGTTTCTTACTAATTGGTTGCGGTTGCGGCTGCAGCTCTCATTTGTAAAGATAAAATTGCAAGCAAATTGCTAATATTATTCTTCATGGTTCAGTGTAAAGAAGCATCGCTTACATAATTATGAAGATGATATTTGCAGAACTAATTGGCACAGCGTAGGGATACTAGAAAAATCGTTCACCTGTATTACACACATAAATTAATTATTATTACCAAGTTCCTATATCGATAAGGAGGCGCCATGATTGATGCTGTTTTACATGCATTATAATTAAGTTACGACTTTTTTTGCTTTACATAATAATTTGAAATAGATTCAATCTCTTTATGTAGTACTAGCATATGCAACTCTTATAATAAACACTTAAAAAGCTTATTAAGATAAGCTCTAACACTTTCAATACTAATATTACAATAAAAATAGGTCATTTTAAGAAGTTAAGATGCTTTGTACAGTTATCTCATAATCAAATTGTATTCTTAATCACCTTTCGCCTTCTTCTGCATTCTAGCTGCACTTATTATACTTACATTCTTTGAAGTTATGAAGTTGCTGTTAAATAACTTACCGATGTGAAAAAATGGGGTAATTATAAATGTCTGCATTATGTATTATGCATTCTGGATAACAAAGAAATTGCACACGCAAAGTAGTCTAATGTATATATTAGGTACTTGTTAATGCTGAATTAAATAAGTGTGTTATTTTCTCATATAAATAAGTATCTACATAATATAACGTAACATACTACTGTTTAATAAGGCATTCGTTTATCTTTCTAATAATATAATCTATAGTAGCACTTAGAATTCCATTTGTGAGTGAAGTACCTACTACTATACTAATAGTATTCACATGCATAAGTAGTACAGTAAAATATAGCATAAAATATATTATATCTAGATTAGGACTTGTGATTAGATAGTATCACTCTAAAACTGTACATAGGTTGATATAAGTAGGCTTGTTGTATTTTATAGCGTACTGTGCGCTTAATGTGCAGTGTAGCTCAAGTAAATATTTAAATTAAATAGATTATGCATCACTCTTGGTTTTGTCGCATTCGCATGTGAATCAAGCTGAGATGGTTTGGTTTAATGTTCACAAAGTTGCAGATTACAAAGTTTCCTTCTCTTGCGTTACTATGTATGTATATTGTAGTAATAATACCTATGTAAGGTATAGTATGTGTGTATTAGTGGTACAATTAGTGCTCAAGGTATAATATTAGTACACATTACACATGCTACTACTAATTTAGTTTTAATACTCCCTTGAATTATTTAGTTTGACTCACGTTACGTTGGTATTTACTTGAGTTTGAATTATGTACTTATGCATAACACAACTGAGAATCACATTAGATAGTAATTTAGTTTGCATTTGTAGTTTTGTAGTGGTGTTTATGCAAAAAAGAATTTGCAAACTGTGAGCACGAACACAACATTCAGTTTCAGATAGCAATTTTCTCAGACAGGAAATTAACTTAGATTAAATCGTTGGCTTTCAGATTTTTATACGAGTAGACTCAGACCAGGCCAAGATAAAATAGGAAATTACATTAGAGAATTCACATTAGAGTAGGTAAAGGTAAACGTATAAATAAGCTACAAATATTATATTGCAGTTAGGGTCATTTTATTGGTACTACTATTTTTATGTGAACTTGAGGAATGACGGGATTTAATTTAAATTATAGAATTAGGCAAGTTATTATGACTTGTTTTGGTTTGGAATGCAATGTCACACTCATACTCATCTCCACAGGACAGGTGAGGCATCATGCCAGGAAACACGTGTATTTATATGTAAATTAATTATGTAGTACCTTTTATTGAGCTATTATAGCATTTAATAGCTTTGAAAATTGTGAAAATAATATAATTGCGGAATATATTTACATAGTAGAAAAAAATCAGTGAAACTAAAAAGTTTAAATTTTTTTAGATTAGATTTTGCATGTTTATGTGAGCTATAATTGCATAAAAATGAAAAGTTATGTGCAAAAAGACCTTTAGAAAATTAGAAAAATGAGTCTTCATAATTGCGTACATAATTCATTATACCTTGAATCCCCTGACGCTGTCGAATTGCGTTGCACAAGAGGAAGAAATTATTTTAGGAACATTTTATTATTTACATGAGTACTTATACGTAGACATTACTCATCTTTTCTATGGCCAGGCCAGGCCAGATCATTTCAGGATGCACGTCTCCCGACTTCCATAACATAACATTACCTTGAAGAAGCTTTTTATTTGACTAGCAAACTTTTGTAAGGAATTAAATATATTATAGTCCTTCCTGTTACACTGCAAATGTAGTCTATGGTTCTTCTTCATCTTTGTCATTTGTTGAAACTAAGAAAATTGCTAGGCATACTAAATTTGAATAATTTCTTTCTAATTCATTTTTTGCCTTCTAAAATAAAATGACTCCATCATTTGCTAATGCTGGCCATGCAGGTATTTATTTTTATTTCTGCTTTTGTATACTGCACATTCGGACTTCTAGCTTTTTAATTACCCTAAAGCATATTAATTATGTACATAGCTACCAAACAGCAGCATGCATGTGTGTAGCATGTAAATCGAACATTTATTTAAGTCTCTTCAAAGTACAATAATATCAACCGCATAATAATATTATTGAATCCACTATCTCAAATTAAAATACGCTGCTTAATGATGGTAAAATAAGTAAGTAATAATTTTGGCATTGCATGTACCTGTATTGTACCGATTCATCACTAAAAATTTTTGTTTGTATTGAATAATTGCTATCGGTCATTTACATGGGCTGTTGGTAACTCTAATTAGCATTTTGTAAGTTTATGTCTGTAAGCTTACCACCATGTTTCCTGCTTTAAAGGTCAAGTTAATGAAATTACTAACCTACTGGAAATAAGCATATGTATATTATATGTAGGTAGTCAAGTTGAAGGATTGAAAGGTTAAATATTTAGAACCGTAAGTACATTTCTGATAACTTATTCAGTCTAATGCATTTTTATGTCTATGTGCCTGTGTGCAAAATTAATAAAATGCGTATGTGTGCATTTTAGCACAAAATTCCAACGCATTATTAATATAGGTATATAGGTGTGTATGTATGTACATACGTATATTTTAGGTGTTAGATATAAAGTTGTATCTTAAAATGATCTCTAAAAGTAATCAGAAGATATTTGGCGTGGTCCACCATTTGGTCTACTATTAGTCTCTGTTTTTTGCAAATTGTTTACTCATCTTGAGAAATTAATGGTTATTTTATACAGACTAGCCCATGCCAGGCAGGAGATAAGGTAATGCAATGGCACTACCATAATGTCCAATCTTATAAAGCAAAGAAAACTTTGCTTAAAGCAAGCTGTTATCTTTTGGTGTGTATAAAT
Organism: Tomocerus mixtus; assembly: GCA_034694165.1. Taxonomy (NCBI): domain Eukaryota; kingdom Metazoa; phylum Arthropoda; class Collembola; order Entomobryomorpha; family Tomoceridae; genus Tomocerus; species Tomocerus mixtus. The sequence goes on from JAQFYC010000312.1 coordinate 25,559, forward strand.
GCATATTATACATTTTATACATTATACATGTCAATCGTAAGTAAGTAAAGCAAGTTAGTGTTTGCAAACTTGTACTAATATAGATACGAAAAGTTCTTTAGTTAAGTTTAAAGTAGTTAGGCGTTAGAAATGCATACGTAGGTGTAAATTCTAAAGAATCTTACTTGCGTAAAGTAGTGCCTACGTACATCATCAGTCATTTGAAGCAAGAAAGGCGAGAGTTCTTTACTTACGGTAGTTGAGCTGATAACAATTCTGACTTTTCTGTCACTTTCTTTAGCCCAAAGCAAAATCCAATAATCTCATCCTTCATATATACTTTATTACAACATCCTTCATCTTCTAGTCAAGTCATACTCTACTTATCTTACCTAACTATCACATATACTAGTAGCTATGGGACGCATTCTATTATTATGACTATCAACATCAACATTAGACTTAGGCAAAAGGAACTCTATCTAAAGGAGTTCCTTGGATTGAATTGAGTTGACTTAACCCAAACCCAAATCCCATCATTATACAAATATTAAAAGCATCAGAGCGTTTTCATATTCTTAGTATTTTTGTGTCCATTCTGAAGCAAGAATCAATTCTTCTTCGTTGATCTTTTTATCTGATGAAATGAGATTTAAGGTAACAGGGAAAGTAAATGTTAATTTAAGACATTATCATTGGGCTAAATACGTTTAAGGAAATTGTTACAGAAAAATGTCAAACAGGTAACATTTTCAAGATCTTAAGCTCAAACGAATTCAATTCAATCTTTATCAAGCAGACTTACAGTGTCTGTACAGTGAAGGATCAGGCAGCTACAAATACAGGTTTGGCTTCTTGCCAAAACAGATTCTCTCACTTTAATAGAATAAAATAAGGAATCCGATAAAAGGAAATCATGATAAGTGTCGTCTCTTCCGTAATCTAGGAATTTACTCCATAGAAAGTGTTATATAAATGCATAAAGGAAATATAGTATGCTTTTAACTGGTTTGGCTTTGTGTTGTACCTTTATTACAAACAACATACATAATACTCTAGTTGTATATATCTAGATTACCTATGTATCTTGGATTAAATATAGTTTCTCTAAATCTTGTGCTTACGTATTTCATGGGGAGACGTGACGGTGACGGCAAATGCACTAAGGTGACGTGAGATGAGTCTCACTCCAATGCAAAGCAATGAACTTAATATACTTTTCCTTTTCCCACGTCTAAATGGAAATCCAATGTTGTCCTTAAAATGTCTTTCATCATCCAACTCCAAGTTTGCTGTTGTTGACAACACGTAATTCGCATCCTATACTATAACTTCCCAACAAACCATTTTCAGATCATCGATTTCTATTTACTTGACTTTTACAACACTCGCTTCAACTTTTATTGGCATTTCCCTCTTTAAAATTCCTCATATCATTTCTATCCCTATCCTATGCATGAATGTTTTTCAAAAACAAAGAAGTAATCTCAAATAGTGCATGTAACGCAGCCTGATCTCTAGAAATACTACACAATAATATATTTTAAGTAACAAATAAGTAATAAATAATATCCTACCTACCTAGATTGCACTTAATTGCACTTAATTATAATTTTGCATAATAAATGATAAATTATGTTTGTTTTTACACAGATCAAGTTAAACAAGTTTCTAAAACGTATTTACTAACTAACTGCTTTCATAATATGCACCTTTAACTTTTAGCTGTAGGTTTGCAGTAAATAATGTAAGGGTAAATACGATAATAACAATGTTGCATGAATATTTGGCCATTTAGCCTTATAAGGGCACACAGGTATGCAAATTGCATGTATTGCACTATTTACGTAGTGAGTCTGGTGAGTTGAGTAAGGTTATTGTATTCTATGTCCTAATGTGGTATACTTTCTTCTTTAGATCGTAGGCTGGAGGAGAAAGTTTCACAATGAAACGCATCCGGATGTTCTTCTGGCTCTGAACAAAACTCTCGCCTACGACGACGAAAGTCCACGTCCACCTACTAGCACTAGCACTAGCAAACTTCTTGGGAGCGGAAGCGCTGAGGATTTTCACGACAAGTTTAATGTGACTTTGGCTCCGGGCATCAGTCCGATGCTTCGCTCCGTTCTTCTTATACGCTCCGTGACTGCTCCCGACTGCGGAAATTACCAGTGTGAGGTTTTCGATGGAAAATACACTCTCAAATCAGAAACCTTACTTTTTCTATGCCATTAGCCATAAAAATTACTAACGTAATAGCATTTTGGATTTTGGATTGACCTCAATGCATTTCCGATGTTAATAAACACCAAAATCCACATCACACTACGACGAAATCCAATGTGAGGTTCAGGTTATGGCAATAAGAATAAATATTTCGGTGCCTTCGTCTTTTTAGTACTTATTATAACATAACAGCATGGTATTCATCATGTAAGTCTTTATACTAACAAATCGAGACGTAGTAAAAGTATATTACAGTGCTTTGCGGCTATAAGGATCCTGTTAGAAAGCTGCTAAAGCCATCTTTGTAAACTGCTATGTATAAAATGACATATTATCCTTATAAAGAATAATTTTTTACAAAACGATAGAATTTCTTATAGATTGAAGGCACTAAATACATGATTAATACATGCTGGTGATGATCACAATGACAATACAAACAATTAGTATTATTACTCTACTGTAACTTACATATTTTATATAAATCATAGTACCTATATAATATTTAGTTTACCAATATCGTATAGTATAGTAAATGTAAAAGTATTTTAAATAGTTTTCTAAATGTTTCCTTGTTTTCTTGACGCAATTAAAGGCATAAGTATTTAAACCCTAATTTTGTATAAACACGGATTGTAGTTTGAGATTCTGAGAATTAAAGTGTACTAACGTAGCTTTGCAATACATTTAAAAGTATTTTAATTTCTTGTGCACTGAAAATTGTTATGGATGCTTTAATGAATGTAACTTTTCTGTATGAGCTGTGTTAAAGTTTGTTTGACTGAATTTATGAAAATGAGAAATGATTCCTGTTCTACTAAAGATACCAGTTAGCAATTAAATATCAGATTAGTTTAGGGAATGATGAAATATATGTATCTTGTAATGTGTTGTGAGCATTGTTGTGTCTTAACTAAATGTTGCTGCTTATCTGCATATTTTTGTTAGCAATTCATCTTAACTTAATTACAATCAATTGTATGTGGTAATTAACTAACAACAAAAATTAGCTACGTGACATATTTTTACAGATTTTGTAAGTACTTTGGCGTTTCTACTATTTTCTGTATTATTATGTGGTTGATTTTGTAAACAATAAATAAATGAAAGATTGTAAGAAAATGAATTTTCCTTGCATTTGTATTGTCTTTACTGAACTGAACTGATTTCTTTTATCCCAATTAAGACAGTTATTATACACAGGAGATACATTAATATATATATTAATTACAATTAATTAGCAAACACAGGTAAGTACATAACTACACGATTAGGTATAATATATTACGAGTATAAGCGAAACATTTTTAAAATGAACGAATCATACTAAAACTCAAGGTCAGAGAGGAAACGTTCATTACTACGGAATTGCTACTAATAGGCATCTATAATAGGTACGTGGAATGAAAAAAATTAAATAAAGGTACAGGGTTGATTGTATTGGGCATATTTACACAGAGCAGATGCATTTCATCGTAGTTATTTATAAGAGCAAAAAACATTAACCTTAGGTTACATTGGACTGGGCAATATAACTAAATATGAAACTACATAAAAGTTACAAAGTTAATTAAACACAATTTACAATGGTATATAATAATATATTATGTAACAGGGTAGGTATGTTGTTGAAATTGACGTAAAGTGTAAACACAATTGCAGTGCGTAGATAGTAGTTCATAGAGAGATTTACATATAATTGTAACAATTTATGTATTGTTAGTAACGTTGTTCTCAGGATTCAAGAATAATTCACTGGATGAGATTTTGGAGTAAGTTCATGTTAATCTGATATTAAGTAATATACTTATTTAGGTAAGCAATCAGTTTTGTTTCTGAATTTCTGAAAACTAGATAGTTGGCTAGTACAGAATTAAATTAGTAATCTATGATTGCTGGTAGACATTGAATTAGGATCGTTTGAATGGAGTGGATTTTTAAATATCTTTTATTGTGTCAAGGCTCCCGATGATGAGTCAGTCAACTGGTTTCTTCCGGTTTGAATAATTTCTGTACATCACGGATGATCTTTTTGAGAGCTTCTTCAGAGTCGCTTTTCCCTTCTATTGTAAAGGATTTCGAAGCCTGGAACAAGTCAAACAAAATTAATTGTTACAAAATATTCTTTAAAAGATATAGTTAATTGGGGTACTTAAGATAATGTAATGCTTACAGATTCCTTTAATAGCAGACAACAGTGGAAACCTTTGGACGATTTCTTGTACAAAGACGAGCAGCCAGTCACCTCTTCCACTACGCTAAACTTGCACTTTTTACAGACTTTTGATATAATCTGAAAATCAGAGTTAAATTATAATTATGTGAAATCCTGTATAATATTTTAATTTTTCGCAATTAATAAATACGAATCGTAATAAAGAAATTTTTATGCACCTTTTTCAGACTCAAATTGTTTTTCCCATGTGGAATTTTTGCCTTTTTGTTATGACTCAAGGTCCCCGAAGCTATTAGGTCAGCAAATTCTTCACTGGTGATGCCGCACTTGGAAGTTTCTACCGAAGGCCCATTTTCTGTTATTGCTTCATTAGATACGTCCATGTCTACTACATCAATTACGGAAGGCTCGAACTCATTTAATAAATCACTCATATATTCTCCCCGATTTTTGGCATGCGTCAATTGTTTCGTTTCATTATTACTATCGTTGTCATTTTTATCATTCGCTTCCTGATTATCACTGCCATTTTGATTTACACTTAGTTCTTCTAGCGGGTCCAACATTAAGTTAACCTCAGTGTCTTCACTTTTTTTCTTATCCGAAGATTTCCGTTTCTCTTTATCCTTTTTATGATGTTTCTTATGGGATCTGAGTTTTTCACCTGACTCCGATTCGGAATGTTTAGATTTAGACTTTGAGGATTTACTTTTACTTTTGGCTTCAGTTCCATTTTCTACATTATTAGTCGATGCTGAGCCTTGCTTTTCTGTGGAAGTGAGATAATGCGGATCGGCTGATTTCTTTGTGACTCGGTGTGACGCAGTTGGAATAGTTTCACTTGCTTCTAATGGACTATAAACATAAAATTGCATCAGATACCATTCTATTCCGAAAATGTATGTACATCCTATTTAATTTTACAGATGAAAACTTACATGTCTAAGTCGATATCAAGCGCTCTATGCGGATCGTCCTGAGGTAAAGCTGAGTCGTCCCCATCAGACAAAGTAGCTCCTTCCGGCATTTCGATTACGGTATTGACTACGTGAACAGGAGCTACCTTCTCCTCTTCTACATCTTCCTCTTCAGACTCTTTATTCTTATCCTTCTTCTTCTTCTTTTTCTTACTACTTTCTTTCTTTTTCTTCTCCGATTTCGTTTTTGTCTTGCTTTCCTTAAGATATTTATCCGACGAAGCAAATGTGGGAACGTTTAGAGCAACATTTAAATCTAATTTGGCAATGGGAGGCACTTCGTCCAATCCATTGTAAGTTTTTGTGGGAGATTTGTTGACGTTCTTCAAATAATGAGGATTCAGGTCCTGCTCATGCTTTCGACTCTCCCTTTGCTGTTAGATCAATTTTATTACATGAATGTAAATACATAAAAGGTAAGTATGGGAGTATGGAATGGTTTGTGGTGTAAAAGTTTAAATTAGTAAATCGAATCGAATGTACCTTGCTAAGTTCTTCATCAGTTGGCTGATAAGTTGGTTTGGTTTCTTTAGAAGTAGAATAATCTCCTGTATCTCCATAATTTACGAAAACTTCAGTCCCAACAATTTCTTCTTCAGAACTTTCTGAAGGAGCTTCATTAATCCAACTGTCTAAATCAAGACCTTCCGGCAGAGGCACTTTTTTCTGAGCTTTGGCTGCCACAGGATTCAATTCCCCTGCAAAATAGCTAACAAGTTCTTCACTAATATCCGTCAAGTCTTCTTCTAAGCCTTTATTTTGTAGTTTAAGATAGCACTTTATAAAATTGAACATAGTTCCTGCCCTCTCTTGCACTTCCAATTCTTCCGAGGACACAAATGGTTTCAATTTCTCCTGAATTTCAGCTAAATTGGACAAATCGACATCCTTTTCAACGTCTTCCTCGCTTACTTTACTTTCTTCAGTTTCTTCCTCATTTTCCTTCGTATCTTCTGAGGAAGCTGATTTTCCTTTAGAGAGTAAATAGGCTAATATCTTAAAAGCATTGTGAAGGTAGACGGATTGTATGTTGTGAGGAAGTTGAGCCATTTTAGGTTCTAACATGGCCATCAGAGTAGTTTTTGGATACGGGAGGAAGCTAAAATTCAACAATATTGTTTATAAATCAATACATTAAAAATGGTTACAAATACAATGTTTAATTGATTATTCCTTTATTCTAACCTGACATATTCACCACAAATCCACGCAGCTGCATACAAAACCTGTGTCATGCTGGGTGTTCTGCACGATCCACCGGAAAGGCCAAAAATGGCAAAAGGATTCTCTAGCAAAAGACTCATTTGCTGGACGGCGAATGGGCGGATTGCATGGACACGCACAGCAACATCTAACATTTGAGAAGCTACCAAACTTCCATGACTTAGTCCTTCAACTCTCGTCAGTTCCACTAAGACACTAACGTACCTACAAGGGATTTCCAAAAAATAACATAAATAATCATGATTATGTAAATTCTTCCTTTCATTGCCAATACAAAGACAATTATACAAGTGTTACATTACCATTCAAAACTAGTGATATGTTGATAGTTATTCTGCGAACAAATCTGAATAATTTTGCTCAACAGCTCATCTCTATAAGTAGTTCCTTCAGCTTTCTCCATATGAACCATGAGTTTCTTGACAATTTCCATGAGATTCCGTTTACCCACCATGCCATACAGTAGGTCTAAAGCCCTTAGTCTTATGGAGTCGTCTTTGTCATCCAGGCATCTCATTATTAAATCTTTGTGAGTCTGTACGGATTTGGGATGAGTTGATAAAATCTTGGACATTGCCAGTAGACCAAGATATTTCAAATTTTGATCAGAATCTTCTATCAAAATGCGGAGCTTTTGGACACACAGCTAAAACCAAATCAATATTTTATTATTATAACATTCTTAACATAAGTTGCATGAGAAAGTCACATCGTATAAGAAGCCCACAATTATAACCATACTATTTTTGAGACATACCTGTATTGACGCGTTGTGATTAGGCATTCCTGTAGAAATGGAAATGAGCACTGTGTAGGATAAAAATTAAACAAAAATTCCAAGTAAATTCCCCAAGCACCAATGTTAACCACATAAATATTTGACATAGGTACACAAAATGCGTGGTATAAAGTGTTCCAACATTCCACAAAAACTGGAGACACGCAAGAACGCATAGTAGTTAAAAATAACAATGCTACACATAAAACATTCACAATAATTCGAACAATACCACACGATTACTGGGTCACACTCCATCAAAAATAACAAACATTGAGAAAATCGCAACGCAAAAAATACATATAGGTACACTATACTTAACAAATCATTACCTGCTATGACGGTATTGATACATTCGTAGAGCAGCGACATTGCCGAAGTGCTGAAAAAATTATAATCGTAATGTTATTGTTTCATTTTTATACATATTATGGACATTCATGGACTACAAGATTTAAAACCAGTTTTACGTCATCATCCCATATGGTGGTTTTCTTAAATTCAAAATATCCTTTTCGTGAAGACTGTAGAAAATAAATGAAAATTCATGATGTTTACAGACTTAATTTTGAGATATTTAGTACGATTAAAATAGCACATGTAGGGAGATAATTTTCTACGGATTTTGCTGTGCCATTTAGTTCTAGTTAAAAAGGACGTAAAACTGGTTTAGCTTGCGATTACTTCGTTTTGTGTAGATAAAGGCAAAATTCTAAATTCTATTCAAAAAGCAAGTAAAAGCCAACATTATATTTACCTGTGTATTAAATTGGTGAGAGGTTCAATCAATTTTTTTCCTAAGCGTGGTTCTAGGGGTGTTAAAGCTCCAAACTAATATAAAAGATCATTTATAATATTATTCGTACATACGAGCATTTATTCCTCTGTTATTTTCATACTCTCAGTCAAAATAATGACTATTTAACAAGATGGCTACATGGCTTGGCTGGTACATTCCATTATCAAATTAACTACAGTGTATTGAAATTACATTACTTATATTTACTTAGTTGTAAGTAAAATAGTAAAAATAACTACAATTTGCGTTTTTCAGGCAGACACTGTAAATTATCTACAACAGCAGCGGACTGGTTGTGCTTATACATAAGTAAGTATACAATATCTATAAAACGTATCATAAATCAATACCGAACAGCTTGGCTTAAGAAATTTTCGTTCTAACCTTTTGATAATTTCAATAACAGGTGTAGCCAATTCTCTTCCAATGTTTGGATTTATCAAAGTCATAACTCCGAACTGATTCGTAAACACAAAATCATAAACAGAAATTCCCATTTATACTATATAATATCAAACACTACTCGAGAAAGATCACGCCTAGGGCAAGTGAAAATATGAAACACATCGGATAAAATCGCTAAATTATTTCCAACTGGAAATGGGATTCCATTTTTAAATTACATAGTTAATTAGACAGAAATGAAAAAGTACCAATTTACCAATACCAATAAACCAATCTTGAATAAAACATTGTAGTCATGTAATGGACTAAAATGGGTAAATCCATCGATAAAATTCCGAATCTCTAATCACGGAAAACAACTTACCAATTTAATTATTTTTATGAGCATCCAGTTGTTAGTAGACGTGGTCATTAGCTTGAAGAACACTGGAGCTAAACTTAAATAATTTTTAGGATTCTTTCGTGCAAGTTCGCATATAACATTGACCGCTGCTGACTGGACCCCAGGATCAGGATCTTCAAGCTTCTCTTTCAGTCTTGGAAACGCTGGTCTTAGAGCATCCGGAAATTTTAGAAATATCTTATAAAGCATTAGCACCCCTTTCTTTCTGAGATATGGTTTTGTGGATGTTAGCTGAAAAGATTAAATAAAAACGTTACAATTACAATTGTTAACATTTCAGCCTCTATAAATAATTTTCTGTGCTTAGCTTCACATCAATTGATATCTTTTAACTTACAAGTGTCATAATATCATTTGCCAAATCACGGGCAAGATCAGTGCCGACGAAACAGGCTAAAGCGGACAAGGCGATACCGGCTTCGTATTGATTTTGACTATTAAGGTCTTTCCGAATCATGTTCGTCGTCAACATGAGGAGTTCTAAATCTGCATGGAAGCACTGTGAAGCAGCTAAATACCCTATTCTTTTATGAGTGAACTTTGAGGAGCTCATCACTTCAATAATGTTGAATCCGGCCCAACTTATGTCATATCCAAGCATTTGGAGCTGTTAACAACAAAATTAATACGATTAAAAACATTGAAATACAATTTTCATCCGTGGACATTAGGACATTACGGCTAAAAATTAAGGGTTAAGTACATAAAGATAAACTTACATATGCAAGTTTGGTAACACCATTAGCCTTTACAGCAATATTGTCCTGTCGCAATTCTATTTTTATTTCTTCCATGCACTGGGCGATGTATTTGGCCTGAAACACAAAAATATTTTTATCCATCTATAATTATATCATAAAAAATAGAAATAGTTACACAAAGTAAATAGAATATCAAATTAACGTACCTCATTATCCTTATTATTTCTTATCCCCCTGACCAAATCGGTCATATTCTTGTCAAACAGCCTCTCCAAATTCCCCTTCACTTTTTTAAGAGCCATCTTATCTTCTAGGAATTAAATTTGGCCACACAGAAATTCGGAATACCACAGATTAGGTTAAGACCACTGTTCTGGCCTAGAAAGAGCAATCAGTTCAGTAACCAGCTGATTTTGACAGCTGAATTTTCTTATTGATTACTAATGGTAAAATAGCGACTACTACACAACAGCTGATTTTAACTCTCAACCAGTGTTTCCAACATTTTGAAACTACTTTTCATCAGCAGGAGCTGCAGACACTAAACAATCAGAAAACATAATTAAAAATTAATTGCATTTTCAAATCACATCATCCAAAAGTTGTATTATTATAAACAAAAACGCAGGAATTTATGAAAGAACTGTTAGCCTTTACTCAAAGTAAATTTTACAACCTTAAACCTTAAAATTGTTAATTCATAATTAATAAATAAAATATTTCAATTGTGTACCTTCTACCTTGTTTTAGAGTTCAAGTTCAGAAGGTTTCAATTAGAATATCACTGCAAAAACTTTCTTCAGAGAGAACGTATTTTTTAAATCAATTTGGGTCCTTCTTATTTCCACAACCAAATTACAAATTGGCTTTTTATGTCCATTCATCGGCAAGATAGCTTTGGAACTTCCCACATTCTCATTCACACTTCCAAGTTAAGATTCGACGAAGATGTGATATGAAACGCAAAAATTTTTCTGTATTCTTCTCGTATAAATAACCCTAGCTTAAGTAAGCCACTTTAGTGGGAAGAAGTATAGCTTATTGGTAAAAGCAAAGAACAAGTTCATTTAGTATTCTGAAGTATTCTCCAGCAATTTACAATTTATAGTCTTCTCCAGTTGAATTTAGTCAGTCTGTTGCTTCTGATTGCTGAATGTAACGTAAATAAGTGGTAAACACTAAACGAAACGCCTTTACGTCAAGTCCAATCTTACTCACGTCATCCTGTCCTGTATTTAGTATCTACTTCTAAACAGAATAAAAAGAGAGAGGATTAAGTTTCACAAGCCAGACAGTATAAAACTAAACCACAAGAAACAAGACCACATCATCATTTATAATCTTTAAAACTTTGTACATAACACAACATACAGTGTTATCCTTACATGCCTAAAATCTATACGTTAAGTAAAGTTGTTTTGTTTCTATATAACTTCTTATTTTATTACCAACAAATACAGAAACAGTTGTTTAAGATCACAAGGCAAGTTAATGATTTTGAATCAAAGAGCTTTAACTTTACTTCATTTATCTATCTATACTATAGTTACTAAAGGGTTACGTTACGGTAAGTGAAAAGCATATTGATATAAAGTAGATAGGTATTATACTCTACTTAGAGTAAATACTTAAAGTAAAGTAAAGGAACTAAATATCTACACTTACATTACACTAATATAGTTCACTATCTTTATATTATTATGTACATATAAGTATTCCTTGTAATGTAATGCTAATGTTAAGGGTAAATGATAACTATATGGAGGGATAGTATCTTTAAGTGATGTACCAACTTTATACGGTAATTCATTTAACATTTTCTCTTTTACAAGTGTATACCGCACCTTTGTAAATTATGTGCTGTATGTGTGTATGTCCCAATTAGTTATATACTTTTACACTTTTTATCGCTATTAATATAAAAATTCCTAATTTTCTAAAATATTTTATGCTAAAAACTTAGTAAGTACATAAATGATTGTCGTTTTGTATAGATTGAATAATGTCCTAGTCTAAAGGGTTCATTAACTCCAAATTAATAAACATTTTGCAGCAGAAAATTAATTTTGTTAGAATTCTTACATTGTGTATGGTAGTAAATGTAGAGCACAAGGTTCGATACACAACACAGCAGGAGATTCACTTAACTATTTATGTGTTCGGCAATTGTGTAAAGATTTATTGACAGTTTTATGACACCTGGCTGTGTATGTATGTTTTCTGTCAGTTTTACAAATTGAGTTGTGTTGTACTAAAGCTATACTATAAATCCTAAAGAGTAGACTAAAAGATGACTTAATGTGATGATGAATGTATTAATGTTAATTAACTAGGTCTCCACACAATTAGAGCTTCAGCTAATAACCTGCATGGTTAATAATTTCTTTTAACAAATATTCTAATAGTATGAGACATGTCTACAGAGATATGACATGGACATGACTACGAGTACCATGTAGTTTAATGATATGGATAAGACCACTTTTCCATATGTTGAACTAACTTGTGATTTGAGGATTTTTTCATACTATCTGCTATCTATGTGCTGTGTGAGTGGATGGAGTGAATGATTTGTTACACATAGAAAGTATAGGTATTTAGATTTGTGCACACCAGCAGAATACAATACAAAAGTCTCTTTATGTACTGTTTTGTATAGGTAGTGTACTAAAGTATTGTAACTTTGTAAGTAAAGGGATCAAGTGTAAAAGCATAGCTATAGTATACTATTTACCGACAGTACGGCACTTTTTAGCTGAATTGCTTGGACTTCTACCTATCGAGCTTTACCAACAAAAATCTCGGTTAGAAATACAGAAGCTTTGTAGAGAGCGCTTGGTGGTAGCAAAAGTAAGATGTATAAGGATGGACAAATAAGACTAAGAGAATGCTTCAGTATTTTGTATAAAGAATGAGACCACGAAGAACCTACTATATGTATATTTAGTTACAGATTATTATTTTCTATGTATAAAGAATTTTATAAAGCCGCTTAATCAATCTTTGAAGATATTCCTCATACCTATCTAGATCTCTAGATGATTAACTAATATAATTACTAATTACTTCTTAAGATATCAATAAATTGCTATTTCAATGAAGACAATTAGTATTTAGTTACATACAAGCAGTGTGTGTATATTATGCTCTTCGTTTGCCGTCTCATTTTTATTTGCAAACCGAATTTGATAAAAATTATGTTAATTTGGCTAATTTAATGTAAGTACTGTAATACTGTACAATCAGATTGTTATTCGTGTTATCTGTCTGAATTGCAAAATCAAATCACCCAATTATATTTTTATAGTTAGCTAACTAGACGGAATATATACAGGTACCTATACCTAAGATAAAAAATACGATTACCGAGTAGAAGGGGTACCAAGATTGGAAATGTTCATATGCATAAGTAAACGTGTACTTACCAAACCTTTTTCTGTGTACTTTATTCTTATCCCTACGTTACATTTTGCATTATATTTTTTATATATTTGCACACAAAACCTGCTTTAAACAGCAGAATGTTTCGGATTTACGAGGATACTAGTTTTGCAAGCATTAACGATGTACTATAAACGAAGCGTAACATAATAGTTAAGTATCATTTATTCTTGGTAAGCAATTTTATTTTATAGGAATTCATAAATTGCAATGAAATTAATAAAAAAAAATCATTTTGCAGTAGGCTATGATTACTAAAAATGTTACCACTATCAGATAGTGGCTATACTTTATTAAGAAGTATCGAATCAAGAGTAAATTCATACTTTTTAAGGGTGTCAATGATTTAGATTGTAATTCTGGGTATTCATTTATGTACATATGTTTACATTTTCAGATTATTATTTTATCGTGTCAATCATGAAGGATCTTTTGAGCTTTTAGGTATTATTACTTCTCCTTAGTTTACTTTCTAGCTGCCATCAGCAGGCTATTCTTCAGAAACCTACGTGCTAACTGTACTTTTCACAACACTACTAGCTGCTACAACAATTAACGACAATGAACTTCCACTACTTGGTAATTGGCAGCAATATCTTCTGTTATCTGTATCATACACACGACATGAAGTATACATAATAAGCAAAATATTTTGGGGTTATATAAGTACTTAAACATAATATTGTGTGTGTGAATTTTCGGTTGTGTTCTATGGTTCTATTCAAGATCGCATTATCATTTTTTAAATAGTATATCAGTTCAGTTGTAGAAGAAAGGTTCCATTCACTCACGCATATACCAAGTAGCTACCTAAGTGAACGTCACTACTCTTACACAGTGTTAATAGTATTTAGAGCTAAAATGATTATGCTTATGATCTTGTTGACTGCGTAAAAAGCAATTCGGAAAACTTGCAAGATACGCGTGTAAATCTTATTTTCTGAATTGCTTCTTGCAAGTGTAAATACAGAAAGAGCGAATAAGACTATTACACCTAATTGTTTCTCATTCATAATAATTAGGCAAGTGTAAACTGTTAATGATTTCATCACAACCTACGTGCGTCACAACTCACACCAAAGGACGTCTCCGTGTCTTATAGTTTTTTTTAACTTGTTATATAGTTACATACATATTTAGTGAAGAAATGCAAATATGATTAATATTCCTTATGCTATGCGGTATACAAAACAAAAGTTAATGTCCATGAATGAAGAACTCTTTAATCATTCTTTAATTATTCTTCACAATATTCTAATGGTGCATTTAGAATATTCATATTAAAGTATGACTCTTTTTAAGTTGAGGTTTATGGAATGAAGAGTTAAATAGCAACTGCTAGAGGTTACAGTAGCAATACGACTGATGCCGTTTTGAAACTAGTTATCATATCAGTACATTATATATGTAGGTACATACGACACTAAAAGCAACCGCAATGTGCGTCAACGTACAATTAAATGGAAAATCCATTGATTGAGATAACTGGTAAACTTTTGTAGATGTAGGTGTCTTCACCTTATAAAAGACCACAACTCATGTTCTATGGTTTTAGAACAAGGAAAGTTATAAGAGAATAGTTTGATTGTTCTTCCTGTGTCTAAAATTAATTCCAAAGCGTTTGTGAAATATACAGTTACACTATTTCCAGTTTCAACGTGCATCTTTTCTCACACTGTCAAGTACAAAATTGACGATATCGAATATCGATTATAAGGGTTTTCCAAGCTGGACAAGGCAGGTTTCAGAGGTTTCCATACTGAAGCTGAACAAAATCGTTACATAAGCTAGTATTTTCTAAAATGGAACTAGTAAAATATTCTAAAGGGATCGTATTCATAGTTGCCCTGATTTGCATATTCCTAATTAATAACGTCATTGCAAAACCAACAGTATCAACTTCTGAAGAAACAGTAAGTCTGGCCAATAGTCATTTAAGCATAAGAATTACTGGAACTACATCTGTACCTAGCAGTATTGTAAAATACTGATATTAATAGTTTTATAATATGTTAACTATTTAATTACCCTACCTATATCATTATTAGCTGCTAATTATAACTTTGCCTTTCTCTATGTATTACTTAGTGTTTACCTAATGACGAACCCTGTCAATGGGATAATTCTGACGGGATTTGCTGTTCTGGATTCTGCTATCAACAGGTTGGATGGCCCAAAGGAAAGTGTAAAGCTATGTGAAGCCTTTAATTTTTAGATACCAAATATGTGTATATGTGTACAAGCTAAGAGACTTTTATCGCTGTAGTTTTTAGTAAATTATTTTCGAAATGTGATATTATTTTATTTAGAGTATTAAGAAAATAAACGATGAAAATAGTTCTGGAATTAATTTGTGAATTCAATTATTGTATTTCCTGGATTTTTCTACAAGTAACTTATAATGCCGAAGAGTTCCTTTAGTAATACTCATGGCAAATAATATTGGCTGTATTTAATGTGCATATTGAATACTGTAATTACAGTAGCTCTAGCTATTGTATAGGTATATACCGTATAAAAGAAGCTAGTGGAAAAATTTGTCTTTAAATCTAGGATTTCGGGAAATATAATGGATCTTCGTTTTCCGTTTCAGGTAAAATAAAGGAAAACAAGTTGAAAAGTTAGGAAAATAGAATGAAAAGACTACTGACCAACTGTATGACATTACTATGTATGGTATACTTTACATAGGAATGTTCTTATTTATACTTATGAGTAATTGCGGGTAGATAAGTATATATACCACTGAAAAATATTTAGAAATGGATTCCGGGATATTTTTTTCATCAACACTAAAAAGTATGCCATGCGACGATAGTTTTGGAATACAATTACAATGATTAAATTATGCAGCTAAATATGTACTTAGATTAGGTATAGGATTGTTAACTTTAGTAGGAGTTATTGAGTAGAAATTATTAGCATTGTCAAATATTATTTGCTTAGGTATGTTTTTATTCGCTGTTCCAAGTTACACTTAGTTAAGTTATACTTATCATGCATACTAATACTATTTTAATGTAGTCCATGCTTGTTACATGTATAATTGTAATTTATGTCCGCTAGCAGTATTACAATATTGTATAAAATATAGCACAACTAGCATCGTTACTAATAACCTGGCATTTAACAATTAACATTTTATGTGTTCAGAATGTTTACTGCATAACTACGTACAAGTTGTCCAGGATTAAGCGAATTATTGATTTTTAAGGGGAAAGTTTATGAATCAAGCCTAATAATATTTATATTGTAGTTCTATATTTAACTAAAAGTAAGCATTGCACTACACAGTTTAATGGTATCGCTTGTACTATATTGTATTACTAATGCCAGTTTGATTAGCTACCAACTAAAAGTATAGATACATAACAATTATGATGCATTCGACATTAATAGACAGTGCCATACTCCCATGACACATTTTGGCATGCATACGCATACTAGATGACTGCACTTCATATCTACTATGTACCTATTCATATTTTGATTCATTCTAAGTATGTGCTATAGCACTAATACACGTTATATCTAGTAGTATAACATTTAATAAAAATTTAACTGTAAGCACATCTTTAGAAAAATGTCAACAATATGCACATAAATTGCATTTCTGCATTTGCTCAGCACTGTATTACATGAAGGAGAAGAATGCAGATTTACTATTCAATAATTGATAATCCTTATTACACTTCAATCTATACTTGCTGAATTCTCATAATAAATCTTATGATGTACTCTATACTACGTGTGTCACAGCAACAGTTCCATTGTGTATACAAAATGCATAGTATTTCAGGTTTCAAATCAAATAATTTTATTCAAGCGAAGAAAGCATACCTTTAGTTCTGTTAACAGGGAATAACTCATTTTGCAATGCGGCAGACGATATGAGGAATCACGTACATAGCTTTGGAGTAAATGATTATCATCAATACCTGTAACATATATGATGGCTAAGATACTTACTTAACAGCAGTACTACAAAGATATTTGGGTGCCCATGAACTAGCAATGCATTAAACATAGCGCACCTGCTCATACTGCAGTTATTAAATGACATTCCGCATACTACTTACTTACATAGAGGTATACACTGACAAGGCAGTGTTATGTTCCCTAATAATTTGTTACATGCCAATTTTTTTCCATTTCTGGACAGAATTACGTGGTAGAGGGTCAAAATCAGGGAAAGATTTTCACTTCGATATTTTCAGTTTTGTAAAGAGTAGTTAAGGTTGTGGTGATATAGTTTATACTTCACAAAGATTGCAACTTGCAAGTGCTGCCCGTGTATGAACCTATAAATACGCAGTATTTTATATTAAACATGTGATATGAGTTAAAAAGTTATATTCTTCAGCCTACTCATGCATGCATGACCTGCAGCTAAGCTTACGTACTATATTATGTATGAATTATAGTATTGTGTCGCGTTGTAGTTGTAGCTAATGCAGCTAAATACAAACAAACTTCACATATTTGTATTAACACGAACATAGCTAATCAATAATGCAGTTTACTAACAGTAAGTGAAGCACAACTCAATTGTGCTACCCACTTCAATGTAAATTTTCTACATATGACATAGGCATACATGTATAGTCATTTACATACAATTTGCCCACTCCATACTAATAACAATTGATTTCTTATCAATCTTTTAGTGAAAATCTAGATTTTTATCATTGTGTTGTACTGTTGTGTATAATTAATATTTAGCACTCGCTCCTTACCTTAGTTACCTATCATATGTTCCTTGTCCGTGCTAACCTTGGCCTTGTCGTGTTTTAGTGTGTGAGCTTGCAGATGACAAATCCCAATACTTGAACAGGAACATATTTAAAAGGAATACTATTGGGAAATAAAAACAGGAGAATGACATCCCCTGAAGTTAGAATTATGGAGAAGATTCCCAAATCTAGTTTGATTTGTGGAAAATCTTTGGGTCAAGGAGGTTTTGGCAATGTTATTAATGGTAAATATCAAAGTACATTTTAAGGAATATTATGTTCAATAAACAAATCGCAAAGATATATTTGCATTCAAAATACTTGTCAGTCACTCTTTAATAAATATTTTTATTCTAGCAACTTATAATGGCAAGGATGTTGCAGTAAAAATTCTACACTCTCCATTGAAACCAGAATCTTACATAGAAATCACCTTTATGTTCCAGCTGAAACACAGAAACCTAACTCGAATGATAGGACTTGTTGATGTGGGATATTCCGATTGTCCACAATTGGTGTTTTTAAAAGCATCGGAAGGAAATCTGCTGCAGTATGTACAGGGGATTGAAGAAAATGTTTTAGAACCGGTATACATACCTATACATGGACATATTTGTACATTTTAATTTCTTACATAATTTGCAATTGTTTTGTGCACCACAGATAGATAGTGCTTAATAATAAATTATATAATGATTAGTAGAGTCAAAGAAAAATATGACAATATAAGGATGTAACTATATATGTACAAGGCTACCAGATTTCTAATTTCTGGGGTCATATAACTGAAAATAATTAGTGCTGTTCATTAAAAATGATTAGAGAAATAGTATATTTACTGTTAGATACCAATAATGAAGGAATTAAGCACTCTTTAGCACAATTATATATTATTTTTTTTATGGTTTTACCCTTTTATTCTTTATTCATTCCATTTGCTTACCAAGTAAAGTAAAGTATATGTAAACGTGTACAATAATTTGGGAAATAATATATTATTAGCTGAAAAAAGCGATGCTCAACAAGTTTGCAACAGATGTCATACATGGAATGGAATATCTGCACCAAATGCACTACTTTCACAAATCTCTTGCAGCCCGAAATGTTCTGATTCATCAATTCGGAGAGTATCAAAATGCCCAAGTGTCAGATTACGGAATAAGTCGAATCATTGATGGCCAGGGAAGCAATTACTATAAAACTACAGAAGGTGTTACTTTGCCCATTCGATGGACACCAAAGGAATGCATTCCTTCCGCTAATTCCACAGGAAATTTTACATTTGCTTCCGATGTATGGGCCTTTGGAGTGGTTTTGTGGGAAGCTTGGACAAAGGGTGATATCCCATATGGGGCTGCCAGATCCAATACTGTAAGTATAATCTCTACTATACTCTGTGTTAATATGCGATCATCATATTCAGCAATATAGTACTAGTATCTGATCCTATTTCCATGAAATAGTATTTTAGGTATTTAGCTCGTCTAAATTCTTTAAATGCTGTTGTGTTTATTGCAACAGGAAGTACGACAACTTATTCTAAATGGGAGCAGCCCACTAACATTCTTTCGTCCGGAATGTCCTGCTGATGTTATGAGTGTGATGGAAAGTATTTTCAGGGATAAACCTGAAGATAGACCAACATTTACTGATCTGCAAAAAGCATTCCACCGAATGAAACCGGTAAACCAAAGAGATAAACAAACGCCCAGTGGTGAAAAATCTGGTGCAGGGGGCAATACAGACAATCCTCAGCAGGAAAAAAAGAATAAGAAGCAAAATAATCCGCAAAAAGGTGGTGATAATGCTGGTAGACAAGAAGGTGGGCCCCAAAGACCCCAAAAACCTAAAGGACCACATCCTCAAGGGCAAAATTTTCAAAATCCACAAGGCCACTTTCCAAATCCTCGAGGACCACATTTTCCAAACCCTCAATGTCGCCTTCCAAATCCTCCAGGACAAAATTTTCAAAACCAGCAGAGACACAACTTTCCGAATCCTCAAGGACAACAAAATTTTCGACATCCGAATCAACATCAGCCCAGACCTAATATGCCTGGAGCTCCTGGGCAAGGAAAGCGAAATAAAGGACCTCGCACTGGATCGGAACCCCCACCACCATATACACCTCCAAATCAAGCACAGGTTCCTAATTTAATGGCGTACGCTGGTGCAGTCCCTCCTTATGTATCCCAGCCACAGCCACCCCCACCATCTTACTCTTCATTAGGAACAGAGGCAGATATGACTAAAAAGATGATGGAATTGCAGCAGAAGATTAGTAGTTTAGAGGTGAAACAATTGGAACAAAAATTGCAAAATTTACAGAAAGAAGTTGAAGGAGCAAAATCCCAGAACCCTAAACCACGAAACCCAAATCAACAACATCATAAGAAGAATCCCAACCCAAACCAGCAGCATAAGAATCCGAACCAACCTTCAAAAAATAAGGGTGGGCCAGGTGGTAGTAACCCAAATCAAAACCCAGGGCCTGCATCAGGAGTGCCGAGTTGGATGCCCGCAGCTGAATCGGCTATCTATGGAATGGCTGCGGGAGTTGCCATTGCTGCTGCCGCTGCGAATAGACAAAAATCTGCCGAAGATAAAAATAAGAAAAAGTGATTACCTGTGTAGATGTTGTAGTTGCTAGAAAATAAACTATAAAAAACGCTATGGTATTGTACATAATATCGTGTTACTTTGAATTACCACGAGCTTGATTTAATTTTGGTAAAATCGTTTTATATAATGAAATCTAACTACTACAGTGTATACCCAAAAATATTTTTTATCTTAAATATGATGTACTAACTTGGATATTATGTAAATAATTGTCAAAATTCATGAACCTAATCTTTACTAACTGTGAAATGCAATCTTGTTAAATAATCAATTTTTGTGTAAGCATGCCTTGAATATTATTCTGTGCGAATTCTGCGAATCATGTCGTGGGTATGTAATTTATACTTATCCCGATGAAAGTCTTTGTAAGTGGCCCAGAATGAACTCCCCTAGTTGCCTAGTACCATACCCTCTGGCCGTGGTACCAGGGCCAGGGTACCAGGGTACTAGGCAACCAGGGGAGTTCATTCTGGGCCACCTGTAGTTATATGCACTAGCAAAAGACTTACAATAAAACATATCTTGTCATTAAAATGTTTAAATGACACAAGAGAAAACTAATAAATATTGTATATAATATAATAAGTATATATATCCATTGTCAATCATAAAAAAGTTCTTCGCTTCTGATTCACTATGGAAAATTAGAATAATGTTTATTAGAGTAATTTTTTTATTAACCATATTTGTTAGGTTTTCCAGCTGGACTGACATTCAGCCCAATACTAATACGTACATCCTGCATAGAAATACCAATAAGTATTTAAAAGTTTCGGTTAGCTGCAATTAGCAATATACATCTAACTGCAGATGTCATTAAAATTCATATTGGAAATGACAAGCCTAAATGAATAAGCATAAATATTCGCCTAGGAAAATCTATTAAGAATGAATGCATTAATATAGCAAATTAACTATATAAGCGGGTGATAACGCACAAGAATTCGCTCAAGAATTTTCAGTTACGCCATTTATTACAGACATAATTGCTGTGATAATTAAAAAGGTAAAAATCATTACATAATTGTATTTGCTATAATAATTTGATGAAACGATAAAATTGCTAATAAATAGGCAGTACAATTTTTAGCACGACTCACTCAACATCAGTCACACTGTACCTGTTGCATTTATATTGCATTTGCATTATGATAATCTGCATGACATGACTGATATCGAAGATAGCTCACAATCAGATCAGAAATTCAATATAATATGTAGGCTTTTGTATGAATAAATTGATGAATGGGATAAATAATTCTAACATTAAAGTAAACCGAAAAATCTTTTATTTCGGTATCCCCTATTTTCCTCATTGAATTCATAGGTACTTATGTTTAAAAGTTTAGTGTAGTTATTATAAGAACAGAAACAGTCTCAACCACTTCATGTAAGAATATTTAACATTATAATTAGATATAAGATAGATGCATAATTAGCATTTGAAAATATCAGGTATGTAATTACAAAACTTGGTAAATTACGGAGATAAGTAATTGTTTGATAGTATACAGGTAAACAGTAAAGGTCGATGAATTGATGAATTACAGACAGATAGATAAAAGTACAATTGTTGATGACTCTCTATTAATAGTGTTAATTAGTGAAATAATAATTTTCATAGTGGAATAGGAAATAAAGTAAGCTGTCTACATCTGAAAATGTCTATGACGAATAGCTTATTGATTTGAAAATGATTTTTATTGAGATTAAGGTTTAAAGCAAAAGTTCGCATTCAACGCGATTGTGGAAGCACCATTCTGGTCGGATAGCTTCGGCACGGATTCCTCTCTGGATAAGACGATCTCTATGGGCATCCAATCTAGGGGCAGCCTCACGCCAAGATTGAGTCGGGTTGGACCACAGACGCTCAGACAGAGCAGATCCTCTGGGCCACAATTTGGGTTCAAGGGTCATTTCGTCGGTTTCAGTAGACCACATGGTACCAGCACCTCCGAGAACCTTCACAGAAAAGGAAATGACAAATAAATTCCAGGACTTTCGACAGTAAAATTGACAAAAGTGAAATTTTGGATATTTTTTGCCTTATTTATGTACCTGAGCATAAGCAGCGGTTTCATTATTGTGATGGGTAGCAGCAATATTCATGGGATCGTTATCGTAAACGGTTTTCCATGTTTTGTAATCCCCACCGCAGGCTGGCAAAACATTAACTTGATTTGGGGGCCCTAATCCAATTGGTGGAAGAAGTCCGCTGTTAAATCCGCAGTCGAAAGACCATGCGTCAGCATTAGAGAAGATCAATTTGTATCCACGGTTGATGACCTTAGCAAGCTGGGGCTCTCGTGCGGGACTCTTGATTTGGATTACGTATGTATCGGGATCCAAAACAACTTCGGAGTCACGAAGAGATGTTAATTTACTGTCCCAGATAATTGGAGTTGGCTTCTCAGTTCCAACGGGAGTTCCCTCGTAGAGGGTTTGCAGAGCACGGGATTGGTATTCCATCCAAAGTCTTTGGAAGGTCACGTCATTGGGGATTTGTGCAGTAGCCTTCAGTACATCATTCATGGCATCAGAAGAGTTCCAGCACTGGAAGTTCACATCATCGGCTCCCATGTGGAAGAAGTCGGTTCCAGCGAAAGCTTCTAAGGCATCACGGTAAACGCGACCGAGGACCTTTAGTTGGAAATGAGAAAGATATTATACTTATGATTTATCAAAAGCGATAAAAACTGCATGAAGATACAGGTTTTATGATTATGGTAAAATGTGTGCTAAAAATTGTTATGTTTTTACTGCAAAAAGTCATTACCCTGTATGTTTCATTGTTCAAAGGATTAAGTTGACCACAAGGTGGTTCGCTGCAGAATTCCCTCCATGGTTCCTTGTTCAGACAGACGACCAAATCTCCTTTGCCTTCTCTTTCTCCCCATTGCCATCCATTTCCAGCGCGAGCTGGTCCTCCAATTTCGGGAACTACTCGAACTCCTCTAACCTAAAATAATACACGATATTAATTCACGCTACAATCAACATTTTTGCAGATAGAATCTTGCAAATCTCTTTTTCATGAAAATTAGTGCAATTCCACATACTTGAGCATAATCAACCAATTCACGAATAGCATCCGGGTAGTAAATCTTGTTTGGAGCATAAGCACCATACAGAGCCATTTTTGGAGCGCGTCTGGAATAGAATGGGAAGGAGTGGGCATCACTGACATGCCAGTGGAGAGTATTCAACTTATTGTATGACATGGCATCGACCGTTTTCTTGATTTCCTTAATGGAAATGTAGTTGTGTCCGGTGTCTGCATAAAAAATTCAAATTCATACAAAATTCTCAAAATTCCACGGACTAAAAGCAAGCAGTTTCCATAATTCATTAAAAATTTACCGATCATAAGTCCTCTGTAAGGGAAAGCAGGTTCATCTTCGATATATCCATGTCGGATAAGAATAAGACAATCGCAAGTATCTTCATAGTTTATCAACTGACTCAAAGTTTCCAAAGCATTACGAGCTCCATAGTATGTTTTGGCATGGATCTGTTTTTCCAAATTAAAATATTAAAATACATCAGCATTCGTTTTTAACGAAATTTTTCGCACATTAAGCATTTTTCCATAGCATATACAATTAGTACACACGCACGAACCTTAACTTCAACAACACCATTGTCTGAAGTGTTAAGCCCTAATGTGTAGCTCTCATTAGTATTAAGCGTGAGACGATCTTCAGCAGTGTCTATTTTCATAGAGACCATGACAGTAGTCCGCTCAATGTCAGGAGTGTACTTCTTATCGAAGGGATTAGGTTGCTTTCCAGAATTGCTCCCTTGGTCATATTTAGGGTGCATTTTCAAGAGTTCAACTTGGAAGCTCTTTCCAGCTTGTTGGAGCATATCCCTTACTTTGGCTGATGGAGGGTGAGCCCAATTGATGAAAAGTCTAATTTTTTAAAATTAGGAAAACGAGATCGTTAATGTTTGAAAACTACTATTGTAATTTTATACATTAACATAACATAAGGCTAAGTTGTCTTGCAAAAATTTTCAATCTCCTTTAGAAAGAAAAAATTTAGACAAGTTCAATGCTCAATCAAATCACATCACATCAGGTATTTGTTTGTGCAAGAGAAACCTGAACCTGGTTTGGAGATGTGATGTACGTACGTGTGCAGTGCATAGTACCTACTATCTACAGAGATGAGGATGAGACGTGAGACGTAATACATACATGTTCAACAATACATAACTATTTGTACAAGGAGAATACAGCACATCACGTACGTCCTCAAGTAAGTAAGCAATCTATTCATTTCTTTCTACTTATGCAAGTGAATTACATAAAAATTATCAGGACAGAACAAGAATCTAATGAAAAATGTCAGTGTCCTAAGGCGAAAATGTCATAAGTCCGTAAGTAATAAGTATTGGAGTATTTGTCTTGTCCACATTACATATGTACGTAGAGCTAGAGTACAATGATCATGTAAATAAAGTATAGTACAACTTACAACTATTATGTAAAACTTGTTAACTTGCATTTATATTTACTACATAACATCATACAGAAGAGAGATCATCTGTAGGTGTAAGGTTAAGTTATGCCTAAGTACGGTACGGCTTGGGCTTGGCTTTGGCTTTGGCTAGACTGCATAGCTAATGCAAAAAATGAAAGCTAACGTAAATGTGAAATATTCAAGTAAAGAAACAAGTCCAGAAAAGTGCTGTCTTAAATATCCCAAGTTTTAAATGCATTGCTTGGGTTTGCTGTCTATCCTTTTACGTAATGGCATAGGCATGGAGATCCACCAGGCACGGGGAACCACATTCATTACTTTTTTAAACAAACCTAACTAAATTATCATTAGTTTTGCAAATTTAAGCTGCAATTATATTCTTTTTAGTAATCTATAATACAAAACTGCACTAAAATCGAAGGGAACTATTTAAATCGTCAATAATTAATTAGAGCAAAATATTTCATTTTCATTAGCACACTAGTAATAAATTGGAACCCTGTGCCTGTTATAGGCCTCTGTGCCTACGGGTGCTAAGAAAAAGCTATCTACGGCGGCATGTCAGCAGCAGATCTCAATACCTACTCCAGGCCAGTCTGCACTATTGCAGCATCCTTTCCTTTCACTATCTACCCATCCCGTAAAAGTTTATTCTACCTGTTCATGCAAACTGTATATACTTAATATGCATAAGTATTATGTAATAGTAACTAAAACTAATATTTTAAGAGTGTATGTAGTGTAGTATTTGTACTTGCGTTTTCAAATCAAGTATGTATATAAGAAGATACAGAACAAGATACCTAAGTCATTGTATTGTAACTTCTGGCTAAATGTTGATAGCAATTCATGCGTGCACTGCACGTTAAATATCCATCCATATAACTTAACTCCTTCTGATTTTGCATACATATAGACGCAAGCTCCATTCCATTCCAGCAAGCTCCAACTTTTTAACTCGTTTTGCCATAACTGTCTGTTCTTTTACGTCTCTGCTCTGATCTTGTTATCTGAACTTTTTCTTTAAGCTCGGCTTCTCTAAACTTTAAACCTAAACTTGTTCGGGGCTACTCCCGTCGTCCCGTGTATCAATAACTAATAGGCAAATAGCAACGCAAGTTGCTAATATATACATACATACCTATTGCTAACCCTAACTTTTCCTTTCTTCTTCTTTTATGTCTATGTATGTATTTACTTAATACCTACGTCATGCGTCTGTCTATCTCCAATTTGATACATAATATGCTGATAAGCTGATTTTATGGTTGCTACCACGAAAACAATCACCATTATTAAAAGTTGATAATTTGTTAATATGTGAGGTACAATTTTCCTGTGTTTATCTACATGTGTAATTAATTTATCCAATTTGCAAACATGTTCTATACTAAAAAGTAAGACTGTTGGTAGAGTTTTTTTAACCATTTAACCAAAATTGTACATAACATCTGTACTTAATATACTATGACATACCTACAGATAGTTAGAAATTTAAGAACAAATTGATGTTAAATACGCGAGCAAACTTGATTTACATATATACAATACATATAGGCTTTTTTTATAAGTAAATCAATATTGAATAAATAATTGAAATCATGCATGGATTTAGTTACCTTTGGGGTTTAAACGATACGAGGTCATCGGCGAGGTCAACCGGACCCGTAGGTCTTGGCCAAATTGATCGATATTCTCCACAAAGCAATCTACATTTTGATAATGACTGTGTCGATGGCGAATCTTCTGGATTTTTGTCACGAGAACATGTTTCGTTAAGACAAGAATAGGAATAAGGAGTAGGTAATTGATAGAAAAGTTCTTGAGAAAGAGACAGAGGAACTACCACTGCCAAAATGGCATAGGCTGCAGTTCCATATAAAATATAGCCCATCCTGTAATTCAGAATTTGTACATGAAATTAGTTAAAATGTTACTTCAATTGTAGTTACTAATTTCAATTAAGTAAACAGTAAATATTATAATAAGTGTTATAAAATTGTACTAACCTGATAACTACTTTAATTGTATTATGGCACAACGAGGACACTCACTAGGGATGAACTGAACTGAGACCAAGTGAAAGGCTCGAGTCAGACTGAAGAACTGGTAAATTTTTATGATCCTAAATCTCAGTTGTTCTTGTTGTATTAAATTCTAGTACCCCGGCCTATGGCTAAAAGATTCTGCTGGACTCGAGTGGATGAAGATTATATTATAGGAGGAATGTCATGTCACAATACAATATGTGTTCGCTTCATTACATTTCATGAGATTACTAAAGGTATATAATTCTCGAGTCTTCTGAGTTGCAAGACTGTTTGGCAGAATATCTCTAAGTATAAGAAGATTGCATTTGTACATAATATGTATTAGTACATACATACATAAACACACACATAATATGTACATACAGAGATTAGTTACTGACTTTACGGGTGAAGATGGAGGGGGTGTCCTGAGAAACCGGACTAGGTGTATCTTTCTTTTGTGAAAGATGAAGAAGATGCTGCTAACCCGAGAAGATGAGTGTGGTGTTAAGTTAAACGACCGAAATCAAGGAGAACCACTGCGAATCATTCAAAAGTCGAACTAGCCAAGTTAAGTTAACCAGAAAAAAACGAACTCGGTGTCAAACGCCTGGACTGGCTTGGCCTGGCCTGACTTGACTTGACTTCTTTTGCCCTGCACGTAGGTTGTGTATGTATCTTATTATTCAATTCAACACAGATAGCAAGTGCTACAATAGCTAACAATGTGTGAGAGTGTTAGAATTTTTAGTTCAAGTAGTTTGCATGCTAAGATACACAACACAGATTATTATCCTTTGACTAAACAATAAATAGGTACAAGTACAACTAACAACTTTACTAACCTGGCCCTGGATTGGATTGGATTGGATTGGATAAGTAATATTATGTGCAATGTTGTAAGCATTAAGTAAGAGACTCGACTTATTTGTTCTTAAGGCTATATTTACTCTTACCCTTTACGCTTATCCTAAATTGCATGTGTAAAGCTAATAGAAAGGAAAATCTTGCATCTTGGATATTTATCTTTTACAAAGATAAACTTTGTATATATTTTATTATTCCGTACATGAACCAGAGACTGTGTGCACATATGTACCTACATACATATCCATAAATAAGGTACATAGATGCTTTAAATCTATTTTATGGTAAATTCTCCGTCTTAAGTACATACAGAAATGAAATGAGTCATTTATCTGGAATACGCTAAACACAAGTTAATGAACTATCTCCAGCAACTTTGTAAGAATCTGTAATTGAATGAAATCCACTTTCCAGACCAGATCCGCTGATTGATAATTAAATTACTTACATTACATTACAGTACATACATACGTTTCTGGGTGTGTTTATCGAAAGGTCAACAAGCCTTCAAAAGTTCCGCAATCTTTGTAATTTTACTTTCTTCTTAATGCAAACTAAAGTAAAGTAGAGTCTGTAGGTGTGTTTTAAGGTAAAATGAAAATGCACCCAATTAGGTACTTAAATGTATATGTACCACTTTTCATACATAAAGGAACTACTTTACAATTATACACAACACATTGTACTACAAATTGTACATAACTTGTGGTAAGTAAAAATAACAATTTGTTAAATATTTTTACAGATAATGTTATTTGTCTGATTTTTAGTGGGATTTTTTCCACTTTTTAAGCAATTTGGCTATTTTTTTGGATCCAAATTGTTCAGCTTCATCTAAGGCAGTATGTCCCCATCTGCAATTTTAAGTATACCCGTAAGTATAATAGTTTATCTATTTGTAAGATTTTTTAAAAGATATTTTGTGAATTAAGTATATTGTTACAATAGGTTACCTGTCCATTGTATCGTGCTTAACACCACATTGATATAAAAGGTATTCCACAATATTGTAATGATTTTCGCAACTAGCCAAGTGCAAAGCAGTTCTCCCGTCGCAATCGTAAATCCCCATATCCATTCCTGAGAGATGCATTCTCTCTATAGAGTTAATATCTCCAGAGCCAGCAGCAAATAACAAGTTGATTGTATTTGAAGCTTTTGTCTCAAGCCTTTTTCGTCTCGGATCTATTTTGCTTTGCGTGGTTGTAGCATTATCATATATATGAAAGTTGAACACTCGGACAAGTTTCTAAAAATATTTAAAAATACATGTTATAGTATGCAATAAAGGCCACCAGAGTTGATATTACGTTTAAAATGACTACCTCACAAAATGCAACTCCTCTTGCCGAATTTTTAAAGGAATCTAATCTCGGACTCCACATAGCTATCCCGCAAACATTTGGAATAACCAACAATACTAATCCTGAAATTGAAGATTTTGCTGGCAGACCAACTTTAAATGCAAATTTTCCAGAATAATCAAACATTCCGCATGAATTCATTATTGACAAAACATCTGGGACGATTTCCCCACTTAGTGACTTCTCCCCTGTCACTGGACAAATTCCCCCATTGGCCAATGTACTTGCTGCAACGGACATTATTTCACAGGTCGATTCTAAGCTGGAAGTCTATAGAAACAGATTGCATTTGAATAAAAACTACATTTTAGTTGTATAATCCCTTTTACTGTACCACAATATGAACTACTTCCGAAAAGGCATCACCGGTCAAGGACATTGTTAATGAAAATTATTGGGATCATGGTCATATCATGTTACTGGAATTAATTGCAAGTATGTACTAATAGCCTTACTTGCAGGTAAAAGTCCATCAAATCATTCAAATCGGTTCCTTTGGGGAAACATTTGTATTCCATCATGTAATGAGCCAACGCCCAATTACGATCTGAACTGTGCTTCTTCTCGAGGAAAACGGAGTTATTAAATCCGATGTATTCACCTCCCGTCAATTTCTAGTAATAAAAAGATTCCATGAGCATTCATAATTAGTAATGAGGGCAAGGCTATTTGTTGCAGCGCTGAATCTATGAACAGGAGGATTATGAGGTTTAAATATCCATATACCAAAAACGCCTCATGAGTATTGTTGAACTTTTCCGAAATCGACAGCTCAGGATTTGCTATAGTTTGTAATAATGCATGGACCATGATGCCTCCGGAGTTTATCATCGGATTGTGAGGTCTCCCTTCAGTATACCACAATGACATTGATTAGTTAGCAAACAGGATTATCATACCTACTGAAGTATAATATGCGTGCCCATTGCGCTAATTATCAATTAGCATATGCATACAAACTATATTTGTACCTATAAGGTACAATATTTAGCTTTAGTAACGCATTAGCTTACGGTCGTGATCCAGTACAAGTTCATTGTAAACATGTCCAGATGGTTCTTGGCCGACGTATTTATGAACAACATCCTTTCCAAGTTCATTTAATGCTATTGCATACATGAATGGTTTGCTATATGCATTAAAACGAATATTAACAAGAGAGCTAACAAAAATATTTAGAGATACATAAAATACGTATAGGCCACAGTCAGGCTTGACAACCAAATATAGTCGCAAATCACATCGCAAACAAAACCATTGGAAATGATTAGTTTGTTAAAGAATTATTTCTTACATGACTAACTAATTAGTTAGTTCTGTGTTTAATTTCTTAAAAATGGTTCCCAACAAAAGTTTGTCAAAATGGGGGAAAGGTGCCTGCACAGTATGTTCTTATTGCCTTAATAGACATTTTTGCCTAGGTCATAAGTATGTGCATATACAGTAGCAATTAAGTCTATAAGCGAGTATATCTAGGTATATATTGTATTGAGATTAGGAAGATAATATCATACCTTTATTTTACAGTCTTTAATTTGGTTTTGCTACTACGCGTATTTTAAGCAAAGCTAATTGAATGAATATTAAAATATTTTATGAGCTTAAGCATTAGGTACAGAGGCAGGATCCAATAGACAAATACTCATTGGCTGGTTAAAATGAGGAGATGAATAAAATGACATAATAGAAGTCTAACCTCATTGAATGAAGGGTAATTGGAATATTTGTATCACCGATGGAGAAACGCTGCCCATCAACGGTGCATATCGACACACCCCAATAGTCGTTCTGTTTAGCCAAATGCTTTATATAAGGTGCATTGTTTCCTGTAGTTATTTCTTGGCATTCCAAATAAATGTCTTCGATCTTTTCGCAAAAAGCTTCAAATTTTGGTATAACGAATGTGTTACGGAATGCCGCAGAGATAATGAAGATATTCGGCAGAATTAAATCTACGAACGTTTCTCTGTTTAAATGAATAGTCTCGATGGAGCCGACAAAATCTCCAGCTCGATTCGTGGGATCTTTTCTGAACTCCATTTCTTCTTCTTTAAGCAGATCTCTTAAATTTTGAAATAGTTCACCTAGCCTTTGGTCGGTTCTCCTAAGACCTGCTTTTTCCAGCCCCTATGTTTCAAATTAGTGGATAACATTCTTAACTCTTGTAGAAAAGTATGAAAAATTCAAAATACAAGCTTACAACAAGAAATTTTCCAACGAGAATCTCTTCATCGTTATCATTGCTCCTGAACATATTGAAAATCAAATCATGGATGTTTTGCGTGTGTTCCTGGCTTCTGCAATTAAGAAAGTTTCATTTTCCATTTGTAAAGTTGTAAGCAAATATCTGTACATGTGTAAAAGAAATTCTTTTCTTACGAATCATCATGATCATAACGAGGGACTACAGTTTTCCCACTACTTAAAAGATCCTCGGGTGTCGTCAGAAAATCTGCCCAAGCAATTGAGTTTCGTAGGCTTGATGAAGTTCCAGCTTCACTTTCACAATCACTTAATCCTGGAACTTCCAAAATATTTCCCAACGATGATAAGTGCTGGTAATCTGTTTCCAGTTTAACCTGATCCATTTTTTAATGAAAAAACTTAAAGCTGATCGATAAATGGAACCTAAAAGGTCTCGCTCAAGAATGGTACTGCATGTGGGTACACGTACTAATATTTTATTTTAAAAACAGTACTTAAGATTTGTTTACTTACCATTGTATTGCTAATCTTCGTGCGTTAGCAACTTGGTGGTGTGACTTCAGTGTAAGACTCTAACAATACAAACTGTTTACTTGCTAACTCAGTACTCCCTGTCCCGAGTGCCATTCGTCTTATTAATTTTATGCAAAATAACCAATAGTCTTGGCCATGAAGGCAAGCCAAAATTATTATTGTAATACTCACTTGTTCAATTATATTTATGATAAATCTATACATCACGTTACACTCAGCGGTAGGGTTATGCAATAGAAAAGCCGATCAATTAGCATTCAATTGCTTACATGTAGTAGCTAAGCATGCGAGTTAATTCTGTAAGAAATTCATACCTAACTTTTACATATGAATAGTGCATTCTATATATACTTTCGTTTCTGATATATACCACATAAAGCCATACCTCATGGTTACTTTTATTAGTATTTTATGCCCCACACACACGTGCGACATATTTAGTTAATGTTTCTTATAATAGTTATAAATATTTATATTATATGAATATTTTCAATTTCGCAAACAAAAATATAAGTAGGATGCTTTACTATTGACTACATATTACATTTATACATTCCTACCTGAGGTAGGTATCCCGGCCAAAATACGATATCTGGAGAAGAGACTTTGTTTGGGAAAACGGGAAATATTATATACCTACCCATGACCTTTTGAACTAATGACCTACACCCAAACCACATAAATAGATAGATGAACTTTTTACATTTACATATAATACTAGCATTACAAGAGGTAGAACAAATGCCGCAATGACACTGACACACCATCTTTTTATATAAATAATACGCTCCTATAGGTAGGTACTATTTCTGAAGTGAATTAATTACCATATTACTTGTGTCATAGGGAAATATGTACTAGAATTAAACTTGTATGTACTACCTATGATGTAATGGCTTGTTTATAGTATGGACTGCAATAAATGTTTCGACTTTTGTCAATCAAGGCGAATAATGACAAATAATATCACGCACAATTTTATTATTGACAGGTGCTTTCATTTTATTGAATACTATCTATACATTTCAGTACCGGTATATTGTAATTCATTCTGGTTATGATACATACTACATTTATAGCTGAGTATTTGCTGTTTCATGAGCATTTTAAGGCATAACTCAAGGCAGTAAGTATACGTATTAATTTTAATGTAAACCTAATCAGTACATTGTAGTAGGCAAGGTAGTTCGATTAAATAAGGCACTATAGTCTCATCTCATCAAAAATTACAGCCCAGTATTTGCAGTAATTAAATCACACAGTAATATTAAGGCGCAAATTATACTAATTAGATTAGCAAACATCATCTCTTCTATGTCTTCCAATATACTTATACTATTACATTTCTAAAGCATTGCATAAGGATATGACAACAATAATTTAATCTCACTATCCATTGAGAATACCAATTCTTCTTATACTAATCGTAGCAAGTAAGAATGGTTTGGTATATATATACAATATAATATGTAGTCATTATTAGGTAACGATTTCTAAATCTATTTACTTAACTGGCACACAATTGAAGTTAAAGAAAAGAAGATAACCTTTCACAATTGGTTCTTCCCTTTCAACATTTTGGCTAAATAATGGATTCCAAGTTCCTATCTTACTAGACTAGTATAATAGTAATTAGTAATTACTCATTCAAAAGGATAACTCAAAATAAAACAAACTCGCATAAATAATTCTTAAATAATCAAATAATGAATGTGATAGGTTAACAAAATAAAGGGACAGTTTTAGTCCGATTTAAAATGATCGTCTTCTTCCTCCTTGGCTGGTTCAGGTATTGGTAGAGGATCAGATAAGCCCATCAGAAAAGAGCATCGTCTTGTAAGGCTGTTGAGAGGAGCCTCTAACCTTTCCTATAAATATTAATTAGGTTAATCCAATTAAATAGATCTTACTAGTGCATACCTTAATAGATTCTTTTTCATTTTTCCATTCGAATGTTACATTTAAGATTTGCAGTTTACATAATGTAATTAAACATATAAGTTCCAAGTACCTGAATAACTCCAAGTACAAGAGCGGTCAATGCCAGACCGAATAAAAAGTATACTGATGAAAGAATCGCAACCAGTGGACTCTGAAACAGAACATTATGGTATAAGCGTTACGAAAATGCGTACCCTACATTGACAAATGTATGTTAAATATATATTATTGTGTATTGTGTCTTACATTTGGAACCAAATCACCAAATCCTACAGTGGTAGTTGTGATTAGAACAAAATACAACGAGCCGAGTAAACCCCACTCGGACTCAATGAGGTAGAATATCACGGTTCCAACCAAAGAGTACATTAGTAAAAGAATCATAGCTGGTTTCAACGACAAATCGAACTCCTCATTCACATTGTAGTCTAAAAGTACAGAAAATTAAGAATACAAGTTTATTATGTAGGTTAATTACACACTTAAATACTATTTTGCAGATTGAGTTACAAGCTATTCGTACTGTCAGTTTTATTGTATTTATATTGCTTTGAAATAATTTTCATTAAGTTACCTTTGCGAGATGCCTCACTTCTTGTTAGGAATAATTTCACGGCGAGTCTGCAGAAAATGACAACAATGAAAATGCATTTTAAATTAAAGTTGGTAAACACTTTGTAACTTGATTAAGCATTATAATCAGTATTGGCTTATGTATGTAGCATGTACAGTAGTGTAGTTGGTAGTACTTGTATCATAAAAATAATATGTAACAATTTATTACGTTAAGCATTTTCCTGCATCACCCATTACAATGGAGAATATCGGTATACCGACCAATGCAAATAAAACCGAAAACACCTTTGCCGTAGCTGTAGCTGGGGATATGTGGCCATAACCTGTATTACAAACAAAACTACTTAAAAAATTGACAATTATTTGTCTGGCTTGATTAGAGCTTAATCAGATTGATTAATCGGTATAATAAAATAAAATGGGTATGAAAAATTTGAATACTGTATTAAACCTAATTAACCTAATGAAAATAATATTTCCATTTTTTAATTTTAAATACGTGAGCTCCTGAAATAATACATCGAATGCATGAACATCAAAATATTACTCAAAATAACTGCAAAAGGATAACAAACATTTTTGTCCCTATACGAATATGTAGAATCATGAGATGAGATTGAATTTTGCCTAGTACTACTTCCCGAAAGCTCACCAATTGTAGTCATGATTGTCATTGAATAAAAGACTGAATTGAGGAAATTCCAAGTTTTAGTTCCGGAATTAGCATCCATGCCATCGTCATATGCATTGTGTAACTCATCCTCGAACTTGAGTAGCCGACGTCTAGCCACAGATTTCCAGTCTTCCTCTTGCATGAATTTTGAGCCTTGCCATAGAGAATCTATGAAATCGCGTCGAACTTTTTTGACTCCGCATTTGTACTCTAACTCCCGTGATCCTTCTGCCCACTGTATAGTATAACGAAGTAAAAAATCATTAATCAATTAGCCACCCCATGGCTAAGCGGAAGTGCTGATAGAAATTGCACGTCCGTAATACCTTGAGCTCTTAAGTGCATGAAAGTTACATATAAAAACATGTATGATATACTTTCCATGTAAGAACCGATTTTTTCCTAACATAAATTCTCAAACATTTTAATAGAAAAACTTTCAGCTTTTTAAGTAACTGATGTGGGTACTATTATTATCGTATTTCTATATCAAATAGGCATACATAGGTAATAATAAGCAAGTGAGAATTTTACCCTGAATATAAACCCTCCAATAGCACTCAGAAGAAATAAAATGAACAACCGCACGAGTAAATGTTTCAGAGTTTTTTTCAGCAAGGCCTTTTGGACTTTACGCTCTACATCGTCTCCACTCATCTTCGGAAGCTAAATGTATCGATATTTATTTAGGGATATATTATTTATCTATTATAATTAAATATATCTATAAACACACACTGTGAATCACAAGTCCAAATTGGACATTTACTAACGATAAATAACTTTCAGTAGAAAATGATTTGTTTTTGAGCTACGTACATATAGTATTTATTAAGTATTTATATCACTTACGTACTGAGCGAATTCCCTACGATATGCAAAATGATCTGCAGATAGCCTATGCTACATACAGTGGTGTATGTAAGTAATGTACCTATCTGTGTATGTGTGCCTGCTATGAAGTAACCTTGACCATGAATTCAATGCGGCTCTGGCTTAATATGAATTAATGACGAGCTTGTTGAGTCTGTCTGAGTTTTGAGTTCAGCAGTAAAGCAATGCAGTACTGTACACAGTATGTAGGTTGTGATCGTAAATATTGTTGTACACAACGGTTTTATTATTGTTTTTTCTGTACCAGCGTGCTTTGGTATAAATAATAACAGTATGTTAAACACAATTATCTAAAATGTTGTGCTAAGTAAATATTTAATACTTCCTGAAGGAGAGAAACGAGACAAAAATATAAATTGAATGTGACGATTTCACAGACACGATCTTTAGTGAACTAGAGATTTAAATTTTTCGTTCTTCTACGTAAGAAGTAGATATGTACATGTACATACATCTTTAACTGCAACTATAAGTAAAAAAGCAAAACCCCAAGAGCCCTGGCGACAAAACAGAAAACAGAGCTACTACATACATTTAGTAATATACTGTAATAGACTCCTCTTGCGTAAATGAAGTCAAAGTGAGATTATAATTCGGTGAAGAAGTATGTATGTAACGGAAGGAAATAACATAGTTGCTCTCCTACATGGAATACTTATACATATCTGTACTTACATAAAATACATACCTAACCTACTAACAATAAGTAACAGAGTTAAGTAAAGAAAAAGAAAAAGTATACCGGGTATTAGGCATGAGGTAACGATGAAGACGTGCATACAGCATACCTATTGATGCTTTTCTGCAATGCAGAGACTGGAAATCGGCTAAAAATAAAGCAGCGGCCAAAATTACTCCGGGACACTTGCCCGCCCGCCTGCCATACACCGTGGAACTCTAAAGGCTAATCTTCATTACATCACACAAGCAAAGGCAAGGCAAAAAGAGGCACGAGTAGCCTTCAGTTATACTCAATCCCACACTTCAGCTAGTCCAACTCAATAACTTTAAGTCTCTTGGAGACACACGAAGATATATTTATGTCGTAGGCACATAGTGTAACAAGATAAGTATTTAAGCCATGAGTTCCCACTTTTTCTACTATTGAATGTAAGAATTTGGATAAAAAAAATTTTGTTTGTCTAGTGGCACATTTTATAAAAAAACTGGTATTTCTCAAAAGTACTGCTCAAAATTCTATAAATACTAAGCTATGGCAAGTTTAAGTGGTAGCATTAGTTTTAAACGAATTACATTTAATACGTCTGAATAATGGCCTAAAATTAACTTTGTATTGATAATTGACAATTTGTAATTTTTTACCTAACTATGCTGATTTAGCTAGGTTTTGTTAAAAATATAGGGCGAAATAGAAAAATTGGGTCATTATGCCTTTTGTCACAATGATCCTACGACACATATATACTTTCCCCTTACTAAATTCAATTCGCATGAAACTACAAGTTTAAAACACTATTTTAAATAAGATTAGCCATATAGCATGGTATATACCAACCATTTTTCCATCAATTCTAAAGGAATAATAAATGTTAAGTAGGATGTTCTAAGAAAGACTTTAATGATGTTACTGTAACTGTCAGTAAAGTAAAGTCTGTACTGTATGGCATTTTTTTGTGGCCTTCTCCTTATGTCGGTTTAAAAAACGATAATTAAAGCCTTTTCTATATATCACAGTACTTTGTAATTTTTCTAAAGCATTCTGTATGTATGTAGTAAATAGATTGCCGGATTACATGTGCTCAGTGAATTGTGAACGCAAAATTGGCACTATTTTATATAATGTTAGAAAATGAAAAGGATTCTTGCGGACAGTTTGTAGAGTAGTTGCTTTTAGTTACTATTAGTTGCCATAAGTAAATATGTGCTGACGCCAGATGATAAGCCGAGTGATAATATGGATTTTGGCATCTGCAAAAATCTCTAGAATATGTTAGATATAAAGTAATTCGCGAAATGCAATGTCAACTTTAATGCAATGCTATGCAATAACACTTGTCGTTTTCCGTTTCATTTCCGACAAGCTTTTACCATAGTACAGCGTCATGAAGTTTTGGTGGCCCCCATAAAGGAAGATGTAACATAGTCTTCACTGTTTCTCTTTGGCTGCTGTTCCAAAAAGCATACATAAATATGATCATTGTAGGTAGAACACAATAACGCGATAAAAGTAAATAAATTAAACATAATACTGTTGATGAAAAACATGTTTATACAATAATTTAAAAAAAATGCTGTTAATAGGAACATTCATGGTAGGATAAATTAGTATACCTATATACTAGTTATTTTATTACATACATATTATAACGATAACCGAGAAGCTATCGCCGCCATCGTCATGACTCACGACAAACACAAGCGGACAACAAACGCGCCTAAACCAAAGGACGCCAACCGAAGGACGTCAT
>JAQFYC010000313.1:0-63987 GCA_034694165.1 Tomocerus mixtus
TTCAAGCTTCTAAAAAGAAGAATACACCAAAACCAAGTTGTAGTCAATTTTATTTCACATCTTATTCTATTCTCATACTTTCAAACTCACTTTACATCTTCATTACTTTCATATTATTTACGAATATCATAATACTAACTTAACTATTTCTTCGAACTAGTAGGTTACATATTATTACAACATCTTTCCCAATTATTTGTATTATGCGTGTTTTTGTATGTGATATACGGTGATACAGTAAACGGGGTATTAAATTATATTCTAGTGAAAAATGTTATCCATATTTACATATTGTTAGATATTGCACACATTTAATTACAGTCATACATTTAACAAGACATAGGAAACAGATATAAGTACGTAGTGTGTATAACATATATGCTAATACCGATTTGTATTATATAATAGCTATTAGATATATTAGATGTATATAGAGAGATCAACACCGCAATGTTACGCTTCGTGGTGTCTGTGGAGTGCACTGAAAGGAATCGAGGAAAAGGAAAAATATGCGAAGTGTCTGGGATAATGCGTGTATGTGTATGTGTAAATGATTTTGTGTGTGAAGAAATGAGCGACCTAACTGCAGTTATTTGGATCAAGTTGAATGAAAGTGTAAGTTGAATGTGTGCACTAACAGAACTATAGAACTACAGCTATTTGCATGTACAGCTTACAACAGTAGAATAATAATAATATCTAGATTACTCCTCTCTTCTCAAATAAATCTCTATCTCTAGTCCTACCTCTACAATACAGAATAATACAGATTCTGTAGTACAGAAGGAATAGCGTAGGTAATTTCTTGAGTTTACATGCTTCCGGCATGAAATTAGTGTGGCCACAAGCGAAGCCACTGCACTCACACACACAGTACTGACAGTACACCACACATTATGCTACATCTGAGAAAAACAACAATGGGAATGCAAAGATGCAAGGCAACGTACCTTACAATCAGTGTACGAACCTAATCCACAGAAATTGAGTTTTATGGAATATAAAAATGCCCTGGACTCGTTCGTATTACACAAGTTTTCTGAAAAGTCTTCTGAACTAGTAAATGAGTATTGTGATTGTGAGTACGTAGAAGCCTGTCTGAAGGAGGAACACCTTTGTCAGTCATTAAGGAGCTTGTCTCCTTATGGCTTTGTTGTGTCTGTCTGAGTCTGTGTGTCTGTGTGTCTGTATACTCCATAAATTTTGAACGAAATAACTTTCTCCGATTTGTTTTCAGATTATGATAGAGTAGCTACGTACTTAGGACAAGATGGTCAGATTTTGGGCTAAATCGGTCGACTGGTCACTGGTTTAGGCCAATTTATAACAAACGTAGTTAACATTAACAAGTAGTTACTATATAGGTACATACATAGTATTCACAATATATTGTGTACGTACTCTACGCTCATTCAGCTGAATGCAAGATCATAATCCGTGAAAATTAAATTAATCATCTTTCAGATGATCATATCGAACATGATCTTCCACGATCAATGATGGTCACAATGATTATCAAAACTTTTAATATGAAATTGAATTGATTATATTTCCAAATCAAGAGGTTTTAAAGTAAAAGCTTTAATTTGACATTATATCTGATATTTCAGTAAAATAATGGCATTTAATTCATTTCTATTTTTATTTTGTTTCGTTCAATATTGAGATTCTACATTTTTCAATTATTGGGCAGTTTGTCTCCTTTAGGTGTGTTTGTCTGTCAATGATCATCAACGATTGTCAATAATTATCAATGATTATCACAATGATTTTCACTATTGACAAGCTCCTTTTCTCCAACGTTTACAACGGTTTATTAATATATCCCATTCACCATAACTGACATTACGGTGATCACTTGCTGTACTCCCTCCTCTGCTCGCTCTCCTATTCCTTAGTACTAATTACTAATTAGTCATAGAATATGTATGAACATATATTTTGATTTATATATCGGCACACATTTTTATTCACTCCCTATGTACGTCTTTCCATTCTCTGCTTTTATATTTATCATATTTATTTTTTATATTCTGCTTGTAATCTGCATACATTAATTGAACTAATATAATAAATAATAAAAAGCATTACAAATGTTGTTTGATGTTTCGTGTGATAAAAATGAAAATAATAAATGTTTATTTGCAGGCGGTGTACTATTTAAAGTCGAGCAAGCATCTGAACCTGTTGGTGCTCAAGGGGGCTGCTTCTGACTTATTTCCTGGAGAGTCCAGTGGCTACAACAGTTCGGCCAGCAGTCTGAATGGGGACACCCACGTCTCCTCCGCAGGCTCCTCCGCCGCCAACAGCGAGTCCTCCGCCTCCCCACATGCAGACATCATCGTCCATGACCACGAACAGGCCAATAAACGGCTCTCGATGGTCACCGAAGAGATCCCATCGGGATCCGAAGAACGCGAGCTTGAAAGGTACAGCAAATCTCAATACAATTCATTGGCCAATATTAATTATATCGTCGCTTATATTTGAAAAGGCCATTTTGAAAAGACAATAATATCTAGGAGCATGGTAGAATCAGGGATAGTGAGATGAGATTAGGTAAGTCTATACAGATCTGTACATAGTACCTCTACTAAATGTATCAATAAAGATAATTATAATATCTTTCTGCAGCGTGTTGATTATTTCTTTCATCTTTAAACACGTAATTACTACAAAGATAATTAGAAAGAATGTTCACATAAATAGACTACTATTGTGATTGTTTCTGCTGCAGAGAGACTTTCCTTCGATTCCCATTATTCTTCAGCATTGTTCTTGGTTCTCCGTTGCTGCAATGTGAAACAAAACTTACTCATTAGGCACAGGTATGTAGTCTGCAGAAGATTTAGTTAGTGCATTGCAAATTCAAATGCAAATTAAAAACCGAAATGCATATAGATATGTATAGACCATATAAGTAATTCTATATACATAATAGAGACAGAAGAGGACGAGATGACTTTTGTGGTTTGTAATTCATCCAAATACTTATCCAATATTCTTTTAATACTAAGTTAATACATTTTCATCTATTTTGTGCATGTTAGGTAGCACAAATTAGCTATTCATCTTTATATTATGTGTTGTGTGCATGTATTTACTACGTAACTAGGTTTCTTGATATAAAAACAAAGGGCTAGTTTAGCATGTATTATTCTGCAGTCTCTGAGCTTAAGGTTAACAATAACAAACGAGTGAAGGAAGGCAGAATAGCAAATTGAAACTTTCAAATTCTTCTCTCACTCTTCCTCATACAGAAATATATTTATTATGTAGCTATTCTAGCTATGTTATGAGAAATAAGTTGTCATATTGTCATTCTAATGCAATAAGACCACAGTAGTGAGTGTATTTACTAAAAATTGCAACTCATGGCAATACAAACCACATAATGTTATTACATTTAAGTAGTTTCTTATTGTACGTATGTAATTGTACTAATATGCCATAATATATTGTGAATTTCTGCATATAGTAGTATACACATTGCAGCATAAAAACTGTGCAAACTGCATTAACTACAAATGCAGAGATAATAACTTGGATTAAGTAGCACATTATAGTACATAATCAAATAAATTATAAATACCAAGTGACAAGCTCATTACGAGTCTTAATAGGAAATTAATAAATAACATCATGTCCAATATAAATATGTGTAACGTCACATTCAATCGCAAAAGCGTTCCATTCCCATAGGTGTAAGTACTAAGTACCTATAAATATCTATTACTTATATTTGTGTTGTTACTATAATAAAGTGGTTAATTGTAAAACTGTGCGAACTCTCTTCTATTTTTACAATTGATAATTAATTAATCAGTACCTAACATTGTCTTCTTTACATAGCTAAGTATACACACTGTCAATAATGCTAATTCGAATATTAATATTTAATGTTGCACATGATTATTATATAGTCGCTAGCATCTTCTGAATATTTGAGAGTTTGATTGAGTTAAAACACAAATTAACTATCGAATACTCCATACAATAAATTCTATAAATAGGCAGTAAGCTTGTTTTATAAACTTCCATCTATACATAATATAAAGGCATTAGGTAGAAGTATTTGCAACGATACTAATTGGCTTTTAAACTTATAATGCCAATAAATCCAAAGTTATTTAGTTGTTGTTTCGGTAATCTTTATTGTATACAAGGCAAGTCGACTGTAGCTACATAATATGGCTTCTGAGTGCCGTCGTGTTTAAAAGTCAGCACAGACAAACGGATACTGTATCTGCCGATACAGAATAAATGGGATTAAGAATATATATATTGATTGATTGAATGAATTGTTGTATTAATTGCTTGTTTATGTGTATTGACACAGAGAAAGGGGAGTGGCCAAGAGGAACATTGCTCTAGATCGGAATATCGAATGGGATGAAGTGGAGCAAGTGTGGCGAAAGGCTGAGAAGGAGTGTATCATCATTGAGGTCAAAGGGGAAGACCCCCGTTCAAAAATCCAAACTGAGGAGGAGAGACTTCTTGAGGAGCGACGGAAGCTGGAGGAGCAGCAGCGACGACTCATCGACGAGGCCCTCAGACTCGAAGAGGAAAAGAGAAAATTCGAGGTCAGTTCTTCCAATAAAGTAGTCTAATCAATTAATTCTATTAATTCTATTAATTCAATTAATAATATAACTTTCAAACGTAAATGCTTTCAAATCTTAAAATATAGTTCAATCTGTCTCAACATGTACCATCTACTCTTTTGTGCGTAGGCTTTTCATTCTCTGTCATTATCATTGAACAATTCTGACAACCATAAACTGTTGGGATGTCCAATGATAAACAGTTAATTAATGACAAGTGACAGTCCAACT
This sequence comes from Tomocerus mixtus, assembly GCA_034694165.1. Lineage (NCBI taxonomy): Eukaryota > Metazoa > Arthropoda > Collembola > Entomobryomorpha > Tomoceridae > Tomocerus > Tomocerus mixtus. Next base: position 4,836 of record JAQFYC010000313.1, read on the forward strand.
TTCATCAGTATCACCACTGTATGCATTTTGTGTTGAATACTTAAGGTGTGCCCACGTGTAGCCGATTTTCTAATAATAAGATGAATTCTATACAGATCTGTAAATTAATACATTATCATACACACGATATCTGTATAAAGTGTTTCATTGAGAAGAATGATTAAGTAGGTAGGTAGCTAAATAAACATACATTTTTGAAAACAGTGATGATAGCATTGGATTTAGTATTGGAATAGATTAAAAGCAAGAAAAAGGGAATGAATTGAAAACTGTTCTTATCAAAAGAATTAGAAAGGTAGTTAGTTCTTTCTTAGTTCTTTGCTAATTGTGTACAACAAGTAATAAATAAGTGCAAGTGTGAGTCCACGCGTTATAAATACATTTAGTATTAATAATAATTGTTTATCCTCATACCCAATTTTTACAAGATACTCAAATGTAAGAAACTCTGCTACTCTGTTGATTGAGTGTGAGATTAAATGTGATTCTGTATTCATTTTTCATGCTAACCACTCTATTTACTAATAGCTAACAGCGTGTGCCAATTACTTATGCAGGGATATACACTCCTACACTCTAAGGAGCTAAATAAATGTGTGAGGAATTTCAACCTGCTTGATTATACTGGTGTTAAATAAATAGATTACGCTTTTACGAGTCATGCGTTTAGATTCAAAATTTTCATTTCCTATTGGCAATGCTACTGCTACAAATAATTTGTGTGATCTGATACTTATATATTAATTAATAAATTAGTATTTTAGATACAAATCATATTGTTAATTGACGTAGGTACTCGGATATAATTCTAATTAAAGTGCGTAATTATAATATTAAATTATATTTATTTCAGGAGGAGAAACGGCGAACGTTGAAGAAAACGCCGTCGGTCGGGTCCAGTTCATCTTCCTCCTCAGAGTCAGCCAATAGTCTAGCAGGAGCTCTCACCCAAGAAATCCTCAAGAGAAATGAAGTAAAGTCTTCAGTATTTGCATTTTTAAAGATTCGAATTAGAAATAGGTACTACAAATATTTTATCTTTTGGAATGACAGAGACGTGAGAATGGACAAACGCAGATGACAGACGAACGCCCAAAACCAGGGACCGTGGAGCAAAAGAAAAATCTCTTCACAACTCCAATTGATCAAGAAAAACGACAGCAGCATGAACAAGTATGGAAATCTTGTCCGACGACAGCTAATTCAACTTATATCTATTAATATAAGCGATAAGTGTCACAATGTCCCAATGGTGTATTCCATAGTTCCATTAGCATTAGCATTTAACTTATATTTAAATGGACAATATAATTCTACTTGGTGTTGTCTAGTGGGAATTCTTTTGTTCCTGCACATTCACCATGAACATTACGTTTTTAATTCGCGAATCCTTTTACTTTTGTTTTACAAAGACGCAGTTTCATTTCAACTTTTCCTTATATCGATAGATAGATTTATCAACAGAGAGTGAACGGACACAGTAAATGACAGTATTCTTTGTGACGTATTAAGACTCTGTTTCTGCATGTCTCACATCTCACAGCCACAGGTCTTTGTCAAACGGGAATAAAGTTGAGACGCTGCAAAGAAAGGATTGTTCTATTACAATTAGATCTCTAGGCATAAAGAATGAAATTGTTAATTCTGATCAGTGCAGGTCATATGCAATATCTCAATAATAGTAATATCTCTATATACTGACAGAGAGATACAATAGTATGCAGAACCCTTGAAATGGAAAGCAATTGACGGAGAGTCTTCTTCGGGCTCTTTTGATTCGTCTTTCCATCTACGTTTATCTCTGTGTCCTTATATTTGTGTATTTATATATGCATTATTCATATGCGTATTATGTTTCAATGTGTAGTGTACACAATATTGTCAGCAATTATTGCTAGTGAGCAAAATTACTTGCTTAGCTTACGATTAGTTCGTTTTCCTATGGACGGGATACATAATTAGAATGTCCCTACAAACTTTCGCCTATTCCTCAAGTGTAGCTGTCGGTTCATCACTTGACAATTATCCCTAATTTCTAATCGCATAATATCTATTTATCATTTTAATATATATATATTAATATATATAAATTTTTAACAAAATGTCTATATGATCATTGTCATACTTATTATTTTATATTAGTTATATTTTGACTATGTGCAAAGAGCGTCTGAGGTTTATCTTTCGAATCTTTCTAAACATGTTTTTATTTGATTTGACAATGACAGCTAATCGAGGAATTTAAAAGAGCCCATCGTAAAATGTTTGCTCACACTTTGGAGGACGGCTCCGCGGGAGAGAAAGGACTTCAACATCGTGAGGTGAGATTTTAAATTAAGCTTGCATTAAATACTTGGGGAAGAAAAATGTATTTTTTGTAAATTACGCTGTATTTACGTACGTATTTGCACTTACGTATATAATTAAGTACCTAAGTGTATTTATTCAGTACAGATGTTTGTCTATGTCATAAAGTATTAGTAAAAGTAATTTCTGTAGCATATTAATGGATTGAGAGATGATCACTGAGAACGGCAAACGAATAGCAGAATAAGTTTTTAGGACTTACGAATTGGGAGTAGAAATACTTTTTGAAGTAGAAAGTAGATTTATTATTTGCTATGCTCAGCTTCCATCCCTTCCTCGTCATTTTATAAATATTCCAAGTAATATGCCGGACTTAATATTATGTAGTGTTAAATATTATCAATATTTAGCGTTATCTCTGCTTATATTTTAGCTGAAAATAGCCAAAGCTTTTTAAATTACATGGATGGGATGGAAAGCTTATTTTTGTTTGATGCGTTACATGCATAGTGAATGTAAGTACTGTTCCCAGAGAAGAGTAGTGTAAATATATACATTTCTGCTCCTTATAAATGCATTTGTAATTTGCAAAATGTTGTTTTTAGCTTTTTTGGTAGTTGAGTGCTTAATTTATGATTAATATTTAAGTATACAATACTGACTGTAAAAAGCACTCTTAGTTAAGAGTAAAATAGGTACAAATTGTGTGTACTTAACGGGATTAAATTTGTGGCTATTATTACATGTACTTACCGTTTACAGTATTTGATATTTACTGGGAACAGCTTTTCAGAAAACTTCACAAGACGAGAAGACTATAAATACTATAGCTAGTCTATAGCCACAACAATGCAATTGACATAGCATTGTCTGACCAAGGAAACTCCCTATACAACGTATGCACATAGAAATGGCCCTGGTACAGATATCTCTTTTGGCTAGCATAGCACCATTTTCAGTAGAAAATAGGAATTGTCCCAAAGGAAAAGTTTATCATGCATTTTCTATAAACTTTATTTAAAGAAGTTATTATATTTATAGTAGAGAATAGTAGAGAATAGTAGAGATGATATTTAAAAAGAAGTTTCCAAGAGAATGTAAGGGAAATAGATTTTTGGAATGTTGTTGGGTGGAAAGAATAACTTGGGGCTTGGTTGCAGGAGCGCGAATCATTCCGTGCCAAGAGAATTCAGAAGGAAATTGACCACGAGACGAAAATGGTGGCCCAACGAGTGGCGGGCATTGTTCGTCAGCGACAACTCCGAATCGAAAGACAGCATCAGGAGTGTCAAGAGACTGAGCGCGAAGTGTCCAAACACATTTACAGCAAATCTCCTCCACCACCGCCACCTGTAATTGCCTCTTCTTCATCCATTTACTAACTTTAACTAACTTCTACTTAATTATTATGTACATAATTAGCATTCTAAATGTTTGTTGTCAAAATATCAATTCCATCAGCTCAGTGGACAATTATTTATATTTTATATTCAATATAATATACTGTATTATTATTTATTATTATATACTCTTTCAAATTCAATAATGAAATGACGGACTAACTTTATAAATAACTAACTGCCTTTAAATTCTTAATTAACTTGTGGAACTTCTTTTGTTTTTGTTTCTCTTGACGTGACTATAATTATTTATTTATCCAGTACTTCTCACCTGACTTCACATCTTAGCTAGCATTAATTATTTGCTCATGTTTATCTTTGCCCAGCTAAATAGTTAGTTCTATTTTGCTTCTATACAATTATTAGTACACTAAACGTCATACTAATATAATATTGACATGATCGATCAGCAGATGACACAGACAGACCATTAGAACAGATACCTGGACAGGACATTAGTTTTAGTATCTAAGTACCTCAGCATGAGATTGAAAAACACAAAACACAGTGAAAAACCCCCAAAAAAGTGGGTGGTTGCGTGTGGACATTTATGTGGTGCCAGTCTTTTGCCTACTTACTTCTTATTCATATACCTTTGGATTGGTAGGGTAGACTTCTGGGACTTTGAGAAACGACTACCTATGAGTCCTTCTCAGTAAATTATAGCGCTTGGGTTGTAATATCTATTTATGTATAATGTGTATCTTTACTTTTAATTATATTTTATTGGTTGAAGGAGTAGAATCAATTAACTAATAAGGGGTGAAGGGTCGGTGAAGGAAATAAATTGTACATAATGTAGAAACGCTTAATTTTGTATGAATTGCTCTATTTTACCCCACACTTATCCGATTATGTTCATTTTGTTTCAGAGATGACTTGAAATCTCTGTTGCATGTATAAATTATTCTTGTTGGCACACTGCTTGGAAGTTTCTGTGAAATAAAATCTTAAAATTTCATCAGCATGCGTGCATGAGTTTGTCAAGCATCCTCCATTTCATTATTTTCGATTTTGAAAACTTAAGGGACATTTCCATAATAATAATAATGATATAATCTCCACTAAATTATAATACAGGTTCCTTACAATAGTGTATATGTTGCAGGAATTAAGCAAAATCCGGCATTAACGTTAATGTCTTGGCAATAAGCAAAATTTTCCCCGAATTGCAGTTTTGGCCACAAATGAGTATTGAACATAAAATTTCTTAATATTTAATTTGTCAGCCTGATAGATCAATTAACAGGGATTCCAAAAAACAATTTGTGATTATAAATGTCCATTTTAGGGCAGTTAAATATTCGAATATAGCTTAGAGAATGGGTATTTATAACCACAAGTTGTCGAGGTGACACTTTTTGGAATCCCCATTAATTGCTCTATCAGGTTGATCAATTCAATATTAAGACATTTTATGTTCAATACTCATTTATGGCCAAAACTGCAATTCGGGGAAAATTTTGCTTATTGCCTAGGCATTAACGTTAATGCCTGATTTTGCTTAATACCTGCAACATATGTATACACTATCGAGTTTAATATTTGTCATTTATCGGTGATGGACGGATCTCTGTTTACATGTTTTTGTTATGTTTTTATGTTGCCAACTGCCAATCCTCATTTTTGTGTCGTTTCTCCAGCTACCTATTTTTTAAATGTTTTCCAGTTTCATTTCTTTTCATTTTCTGTATCCTTTCCTTGTAACTCATATATTTCCGTACCTGGACGAGACATTATTAAATAGTTAAATACATTGAGAATTGAAAAATAGTCGTAGACATTTATAATTAATTTGTTTGAGTATTTATTTATTTATTTGGTATTGTAAATTTGGATTTTAATTTATTAGCGTTGTTTTTTGCTAATTTATCTTTGGTTGGTTCTGGGTTTCGTGTACATATCTACAGGGAGTAACAGTATCTGTAGTAGATGCACGTAGACTAACCCGGCAGTCCAACAGGACGACCATCAGAGTACAGGCAAGCTTCTTTATTATAATTTTGTTGTACTTTTATTGTATATAATTGAATTGAATCCCCCACTTTATAAATAACCCAACACTAACACGGTAAGAAGCTATTAAAAGGGTTTCCGTAATAAACTAACGATAAAGTAAATAGTTCTGGTAAAGTAATTAACATTTATGAATTTAAGGTTAATATTTACAGATGATTCACTCACAATATGAAAGCACTTACTACCAATTAGCAAATTATAACTCACCACACAAACCTCTAATCCAATAGCAATGCACTGTGAATGTTTTATTACACATACTAATCACATTCTGAGCACATTTCCACAACATCCATCACAATATCTTAATTAGCTACTTAATTAATATTATATATTATATTATGGTCATGGCATATCAGTATCAGTACAGTAGTACTACACTCAAAAATGTCTAATACATAGAACAAGGAAAGAAACAATCTAAAACATATACAAATACATACATTGTTAAATATAGAAAAACTACATAGTAGAATACATAGGAGACTTAAGTATCGCATTAAAGCGGAAGAGTGTCAAGATGGTCAACATAAATACACACATTGACCAAAATCAGACAAAATTCGAATTATTTATTTTTATATATTTTCCACAGGCTCTACTAAAACGGTACATGTACTACATAAGTATATAGTAATTAGTGGTACATACTACATACATTCAGAAATAGTCTTTCTTCTAATTTGAAGTAATTGTCAATTAATTTAATGGAATTAAATATCAGGATGATCCATATTTTGAATTAAAATGTATTATAATATATTGTATTTGACTTTTAGCTGCCACCAGGTCCAGGAGAATTGCAATCAGGGTCCAATGAGTCCATAGATCAGACAAATGCAATTCCCCCGTCTGCTGCCTCCCCAGTGGGAGGGGACGGGCCGAAGGTCAACGGCTTAGTCCCTCCCCCGCCTTCGGCCTTCACCTCTCTTCCCCCATTCACATCCAAAACGGTGATAATTGAGGAGAAGACGACGGGAGAAGGGGCGAAGAGCCCCTCGGCGTCCCCTGACAGAGGTCACAGAAGCCCCCGCAAAGTGGCCTCGCCCTCGCCTACCCAGCAGCCACGCCCACAAAGACCCGAAAGCCCTTCTCCAGATTACTCAAACAGTCCGAGTCCAACACAGCAGTCCCCCACCCCCAAACGGAAGCATCACCGTCCCAAACAAATCGGCGTGGATATGGAGTCCCTGGAGTCGTACCGCCTCAAGAACCCGCCCAAAGGGACCCGACAGCACCCGCCCTTCTACTTCAACGACCCTGCCCAGCGACCCCCAACGGCTGAGGACAAAATGGTGCGAATTTGTGCTTACCCTTCGGCCTACTCCCGTCCAGAGCCATCGAGACTGGAATTTCTGGACAACCGGAAGGGTCAGTCGATTCCTGGAGGAGGGGGCAAGGCGGAGGTAATTCTCCAGAAGGAGTTGGAGGACGCCCTCTCCAGATGCAATTTGGGCAGAGGTGGGAACCCTCTGGACTCTTCTCAGGAGATCCTCAACAATGGGAATGGGAAGGTGACGATAACGCTGAACAACAACAATCACCACCACAACAATGTCAACGGCACCCGCTCCCCCCACCACCACAAACCGAATGGGGGAATCCTTAAAATGAGCAATGGAAATAACAATGGAAGTTCACAAAAAACTATTTCCTTCGGAAAATTCTGAAATTAATTAAATTTAATTCTTCTGTCAATTCTTTCAATTTCCAATGTATTTCCATATTTCCATATTTCCATATTTCCATATTTCCATATTTCCATTATATTAATATTATTTATATTCAGTAGGCACCTTTTTTTTATTCACCATCATAAGATATTTATAATATTTTAAATGACACAACATTGCACCTAATAGACACACCGACAGATCCCTATATTAAGTATTAAGTATAATTAATGTAATAGGAAACTTGTGCAAAACCTTCTAAATATCTAAATTACGTTGCTTGTTATGTAAGCATTAAATAATAATGCAAATAATAAGTCTATAAATATAGCAGAGCTGAGCTGTTTACATACGGAAACTAAAAACATGTTATTTCCTTTATGTTCGTAAATAATTACTTTAATTTCTACAAAATACCTAAAATTTGTAGACCTAAACAGTCTTAAAGGTTGCCAAATATTCATATCTAAACTCTCCGGACTGAATTCGTCAATACTATAATATATTATTATCCATAATCTCTAAGGTACTCTAACTCAGCTCTGCTATTGAGGAAATATTATTCTCGTTTTCATTGGTAGAAATATTTTAGTGTCACTTTTATGATTTATTACGTTTAAATATTTCAACCTACCTTTACTAAAGAATATATTATTTTGTGGGTACAAATACTGCGCTTACATTATACAGTTAATTACTTATATGCATTAATTTCCTGGCACTAATAAATTAATAAATGTAAATTATAATACATAATAGCACTACTATTATCTGTTATTAACCATCTGAAAATATAATTATAATAAAATAAGCCATCAAAGAGTTAATAAATTGTATAAAGGCATTATATCAAATAAATAGATAAAGTAAATATCTGTATAATATATTATGATTATGTAGGCTAACTATAAAAAGTAATTCAAAATGCGTAAGTAGCAACAAATAGTTGGATATTTGTCTGCAGTTCGTAAGTAGATCTACTAATGTATAGAATATAAATAATGTCTCGTTTGTCTTCACTTGTTAATGACTGTTAATTGCATGAGAACATTAATTTATGTAATTAAGAGTTATAAAATGCAGCTTAATAAGGCCTTTAATACAACCATATGTATCTATTTGTATACGTGGAGATCGATTGGTACATTACGTTAAAATTGTAAGAAATTAGCTACAAGTTAGAGACTTGTAAATGTTTTCTAATTATTGAAATACTATGGAATTCCACAGGCAGATGATGCGTACTGCAATAATAATTAATGAAACACTGACCTACATAAAAGCAATACTTACAATAATTAAGCTGTGTGTGTTTTGTATGTTGCAGAGATGATTAATTGAATGTATTCGTTCGCATTCAAATGTACGTATGCAGTTATTTTGAATTTTATGTTATTGAGAACCATTTTATAGCTTGCACTTTGGCTGTAATAAAGACATTGCGTAGCTACCCATTTAATGGCTTTATGAATTTACTTTAATGAATCATGGAAAATTAAATGCATACTAAATTAATAAATATCTTGCAAAAAAGTAAATATTACTGATACCAAAACTGACCCCCTGGGTCCCAGGTACTACCTGACAAACACCAAATTGCATCGGTTTAGTTTAGATACACATTACATAGTACATACATATCCTTTCCTTGGTTTTTACTCCCAATATTGAAATAAAAAATGTCACCGTTTTTTTACTTTTAGAGAAAGAGCGATTTTATATTTTTGTTTTGTATTATAAGTTGACATTGCTGATTTCAATAAAAATTGGTGGAAAATAAAAGAACTGATGCTGCTGAAGGGAAAAATTAGGGAAAGTCTTAAACCCGGGTAACTTTTGACTTTTATGGTTCACATGTCAGGAAATCCTCTACATACGTCCGATTTTGATGAAACCTATGTTTGCCAATGTACTAGCCTAATTTGAGATTTGAAAAAATGATAAACCATAGCAAAACGGATACACAATGTATGGGTGCCAAAATAAATAGTCCGTATTGTATTAATCTGATTTTTTCCCACGTGAATGACACACTATAATTATTTTCAGTAGAATTAAAACCTTTAGCCTTCTCATATTATGTATTAAGAAATAAAAAGGAACTGGATAAGTACTATATCTGTAATTCATAATTGCTCTTATTTATTTAGTATCAACCTTAGTTAGGTCACAATAGTTATACGAAAGTTAATTTAAAATAATTAAGGATACTACGTACATACATAGTGATAAAATAGTACCTACTGAATATAAAATATTACATGTTCATTGGTACGGTAATACTATTTGACTTGCTGATATTCTCATTGGTTTCATTTGGTTATTAATTATTAACTATTACAATACCCACCGCTTTTTACTGTATTGTAGTATTTAGTGCACGTATTTACTTATTTATGTAATTAGTGTAGCACTCGGTTGGGCATTTTATTTATCTCTACTGTCAAAATGCGACGATCGGCTTCTTCGTCCCTTTCTTTGGCTCTTCTCCATCTTCAATACTTTACACTCAATGACAATGATAAATACCAATTTAAATTAGCTAACTGTACATTCTAATTTCTACCAAAAATTTACGAACGAACACACGTACGTATTTACTTCATTTTAGCTACACACAACTGACATTGACCCTTTGACCCTTCCCAAACATTCATTTCCCTTTGCTTTGCATTGCACTTATTTAAAAAATTGGGAATAATAATTAATTAATGCATTTCCATTAACACAGCGGCAAATCTAAATCACATAGGAAAATTGTAAAATATTGGCAAACCAGTAATAAAATCATAAACAGTATAAAATCAAGGTAAATATTACTAAATACTTAATTGCAATAGCCCCCATGGGTAATTATGATTACATAGATTGATTACGTATAGCTGCATAATAGGTTCCTATTTATACACAATACTGCAGAGATTTAATAACTTTCCACGAATACCCTGAACACTATCATTTCATGCATGTATACTTATGTACTTAGTTTGTTTCAAATATTTTTGCTAAGAAATAATTCATCTTGCATTCAAATTGAATGTTTCTAACTAAATATTAAGTACCCACCCACTTATTCATATTATTTTGGCTTACAAATGGGGTTTGTATTCACGGTCACGGCATATTAGGCAGTACATTATATTTATATTTAACATTTGGATATTATACTAAGCTGTCTAAGATTCACGTTCACCTTATAATAATACTTGTCACAATTAGGTAAGGACATTTTACATACATACAATACGTACAATACAAACATTTATGTATGTGCAGAATGTGGACACATTTAACTTATTTATCGTTATAGTTAGATTTGTCTAAGAAATAGATACTTAGGTACGTTCACAGTTCACGTCACTCGACTCACTCACCCACATTTATTACAATATTGTGTAGAACAATACAAAATTATTTTATTTATACTTTACACACATCTCTTTCTACAAATTAGAAATACTTTCTGGAAATATTGGTTGACAAGTTGTCTAATATTTTCTGGATAATTCTACAATTGTTTCTGGATAATCCGTCCGTACATACAAGACGTTTACCACTAAACAGCACACACACTTAATACTATTACATTTATTGGCTTTTTAGTACTCCTAACTTGTACTCCTAACACAATTAAATCAATAGGCCAGTCTCGAAGCTTATTATAATACTCGAAAGTTCATCTCATAACAGATAACTAACTAATTTGCTAGCTAACTCTTCCTTATTAATGTATCTTTCTATACTTAGCTACTACTCATAATGTTTATACTTATTACAGCTAACTGCTGGACCACACAACACAATTGACAGTTCAATTCATAAAATACACATTTACTACTAAATTAATACATTTTGGTAAGCCCTTTCTGAAGAAACAGACAGACTAAACTCTACTCTATATTTAATTATTTATTTAATTCTAACGACTACTGGACTTCTAGGTGGATAGACTTTAAAAATTTATTGTGATTATAAATTATAAGTAAACAGATCTTTGTTTATTAAGTCGCAACATTTGCAAAATGCATAGGAATCCTAAATTAATTTGAGTTGTGAATTGCACTGTAGGGCCCGTATAGAAATTCAAAATTAATTAATTTAAATTCTGTTTCCACATTGGCATACACAAAAATATTGAAATGTAATTCATTGTGTAAATATTTAAATAAAAATATCAAAAAACTTTAATAGTTCAAAAAGACAAAAATATAAATTATCAGTAGATACAATGCTTGAAATAGGTTCAGGTAAGGGATATGTAGCACAGGAGGACGGAGGAGTGAGCTTGGTGTCCCCAGGCCTGGATACTAATAGTCTAATATGTAATACTGTCTAACATTAATAACATTCTAGTTTGTTTCAAAATAATTAGGTTAATAATCGGGCCAAAAGGCCGCAAAACAACCGTTTTTTTTGTCACACCCTTATACTGTGCTTTGTATAGTTTGTCGGAAAACTAGAATATTACACCAACCCTCACTCACTCCTCCTGTGCTACATATATCTTACTTTAACCCTAACCTAGGTTAGGGTTAAAGTAAGGTAGGCCTCTAGGAACTAATTCCTTTAAATCTACTTTGCCTGTATATGTAAATGAACAACAAAAACGTATACTAAACTATAAGTTATAAATTATAACCAGCCATCGTTAAAATTCCTTTACTATCATTCTGTTCCTTATAACTATGTATTTTATGTAAATAGTAGAATGGCAAAAGTGCCTGTACATGAATTGGTATCTTAATTTGCCTGCGCTCTTGCTTTTAAAAAATAGTAATAATAATATTCATCATAATATCTCCCTTTTTTGCTTGATTGATAGGGTAATACGGGGAACGGTAACGTAATTTGTGATTGAGCTTATAGTACATACATTATAATAATATTGTTACTTAAATAAAGTGTGTGTCAGCTCATCAGTTCTGTAATAAAATAATTAAACTAAATAAGACGTTAACATTAACAGAGATTACTTTTTCACAAAATAATTCTAAATACAGTAAATTTACGTTAGCGGGTAACCCCCAAATACCAAATACTAATAATAATTAATGTGACAGTATAATAATATAAATGGTACGTAAATCTATTTTAGGAAGTGGCTGCTTGGGTCCTTGCATTATTTTGCATTTGTACCTGCTTGTATAACAATTCTCACTAATCTGAATCCCCATCCCTGTTCTGTCCATCTCTCTGTATGGCATTTAACATTTAAGAAACTTTCAAAAGGGAGATAATTAAGGGTAGGTAAAGGTAAGGTTGCTATTTAAATAGATAATTGCGTTTAGGTTATTAGCTCATTTATTTACTTTCTTCCTTGAAAGCAATAATTTCCTTTTAGCTAAGGATTATAATAATAATAATACTTAGAACTACATTCCTATCAGTATTTAATTATTACTTTAATTAAAGTAATTGCTGTAAGGATGTCTTGGTACTTCTTTAACTATTTAGATAGCCACGTTTCTTAGTTTCACATTTAATTGAAGGATACTATAAAGTAACGGTTGGCCAAGAGGAAGGAATAAATATCCAGGAAGAGTCTATCTGTCTGTCTCTTTGAGTTAGTGCATAGAAATAGTTTATTTGGCTTCTGGTGAATTGGAAATTGTTCTTTGGTAGAATGGAGTTGCTAACATTAATCTGGTTTAGCTTGCATGTATGTATACCAATTGACATTCCACGATTTCCTCCCGCACCGACGAAATATTGTTATTTCACCCTGATCTGACTAAAATCTGTCTCCGTAGCTTCCTTAGGTTTGTAGTATGAGCATCAAAAATATAAGGAAAGGAAAAGGTTGCAGTTCTAAATGCAGTTCCCGCAGCAGAATTTGTATTTGCCGTGGACGCCAACACAATTTTGGTGATACCAAAGGGAGCACTTGGAGCAATGAATCCATTTGGAAGGCCACCTCCCTCGACTCCGACCCTCCTCCACCCCACAACTCTCACACTCCCGCCGATTCTCACTTTGCACCCGCTGTCGCTTCCTAACCACTTCTATCTCCTCCTCCTCCTCCCTCATCTCTCCACCTGCACCCTCCTCTTCCTCCTCAAACTCTTCTACTTCTCGGTAAACTGGTTGACATTTCTTTGTCCGTCCATATCTTTGGCCATTCTGCTGATGGGGGTTTTTGTAAGAACGTTTTCTGCTGGAAGATGACGAAACTACTTCCTCCTCCTCTTCCTCCACCTCCTCCTCCTTTTCACTCTCCTCCTCCTCTTCTTGAACCGAATTTTCATGCCTGGCAAATGTCTCTTCCTGTGATTCTTGCTCGCTCTCGGCTTCCTCCTCCTCGTCCCCAACATCCTCTCCGTCATCCTCACTTTCTTCCTCCTCATCCTCCTCCTCGTCTACACCCGTGGCGGTGATCGTCTCGGAAGCTTCAACCTCTTCCTCGCTGTCAGCCTCCTCCTCTTCGTCTTCGTCTTCGTCTTCCTCCTCCTCTTCTACATCCTCGTCTTCATCTTGCGCCACCTCCCTTGTAAGCACAGGAGGAGAAGGAGTTTTTTCATGCAGTGAGCGGGATTCTTCCTCATCAGCTGACTCCGCCTCTGATTCATCTTCATCCTCTTCGGAAGACGAGGAGGAGGAAGAGGAGGAGTTTTCTACTGGCACTGTCACTTGCACTTCTGATGGCTCCTCTTCCCCTCTTTGCTCTTCTTCATCGTCATCTTCTTCTATTTCCTCCTCCTGACCATCCTCTTCTTCCTCCTCCTCTTCTCCTTCTTCATCATCATCTCCCTCCATTGCGTCTGCGTGTTCCTGTCCATTTTGATGGACCACCTCTACAGCGTGTGTATCTTCCTCCTCCTCCTCCTCCGCAGATTCCTCTTCAGATTCTTGCAATGGGTCCTCCTCCTCACTCTGCTCCCTCTCTTGCTCACTTTCAGGTTGCTCGATCTCCACCTCCGACTCCTCCTCATTCGACTGAGTCTCCTCCTCGTAGATCTCCTCCGTCGTGTTGTCCGTCGTGTTATCGTCCAGGAGGAAATCAAAGAGGTCGTCCAGGTTGGAGGTTTTTGTGGGTAGGGTGTTGGTGCTGCTGCCAGCTCCTCTGTTGGGGGTTTTCCTTGGCTTAGGGCTGGTTTGATTGGCGGGCGTGCTCTTGCTCCCGACTCCTCTGCTTTTCTTCACGGGAGTTTTGGCTGGGAGTTTCGGTGGAGATTTTGCTCGGGATTTGATGTCCCGGTTCATTTTTGCAGGTTGGCCTCTTAGAGATTTCGCAACGACTTTTTTCCTGCCGGTGGAACGAGACGAGCTTGTACGAGAGCGTCGTCGATTGCGCCCCTTCCCGCCCCGATGTCTGCTCGGGGGCGGAGGATTTATCATAAGCACATCTGTAAAGATAAAATTATAAAATTATAGATTAGGAAATAGAAGATCTAAGAATAACTGAATGAGAATAATGAATGATGGATTACCGTTGATAGTGGTGGGGTCGCTGTTGATAATATTATTGTTAGGATTATTCGTGTTATTGGGTGCAATGGGTGTGATGGGAGGTTTGTTGAGATTCCTGACATTGGGATGTCGTTTGAGGAAGCCGTAGTACCAATCGTCACTGGCCATTCGCTTATCAACATTGAACTGATTAGGAATTCCGTTGGAGTCGCAGTACTCGAAACAGATTCGTTTGATGTCACTAGAGGTGACGGAGAAGCCTTGATCCCTGAGGTCAATGACAGTCTTCTCCAGGACATCCTCCTCCACTTTCGTCAGAATGGGGTTCCCTCCACAAGTTCGAAATTGGTTCACGTCGTACTTCCCCCCTGCCTGCAGGAATTTTTGATATTGACGGTAGAGAGTGGCCCGGGAGATGCCGAAGGTTCTCGCCGCATCGTTTATTTTCAGCTGACTGTCCTTGATGCACATCAAGGCATTCAGCAAATCCTGTTTCGTCCAACGGTCTTCAGTCTTCCTCTTGTAATTACGAACCATCTTCACTGTTTACTAAAACACAACATTTAGTTAAATAATTAATTTTTAATTTTAGTATTTATGATTTAAGCAAGTGTGCAACTTACTTTAATAATAATTTAATTAACAAATAAAATAAATAAATAAAATAAATAAAATAATTTTAGACTTTGTACTGATCCTACATAATAATACACATATAAGTAAATGATAGAAATAATTTCAAGCTAAGTCAGCTGACGTGAGGTAAGATAAAGTAATTATTAAAGTTAAGTGGTGGTTTAAAAGATGAATGTGGTGAAAGCAAGTGAGTAAGGAGCTACTTGAGAGAGACGGCAGGAGTTAAGTGAGACTTTGACTTACTTACATTCAACAAACAGTTGTCACACAGACAGTTACACAGACTGTCAGTAAAACACAGATAATTGCACACACACTTTGACTTTCAATTTTATTTATTCTCCTAATTGTTCAACATTCTAATAGTTATTAGTTAAATATTGAAGATAGTTAGTTATAATAAGTAAATAAACAAACAGAGATTCCCCCATTCCCCCTTCTTGTGAAGTCAAGGAAGGAAAAGGTGAAAGTCAGTTGTCACTCTGCACTTTTTATTTTTCTGTGACAATTGACGAAATCTCTTTCACTTTCTTTGAATACACTGACGACAGGTGTAATAAATAGAGTAAAGATTTGTATTTATTTGATCTCACTCACACAAAATAAAAATGGAGCGTCTGTCTGTCTAACAAGTACACAGAAATAGTCTTTCTCTTTATTATAAATATAAATAGTAAGACTTGAGTTTGTTGGCGGAATTTTGAACCGCTGCTGCTCCTGCCGTCCGTCCGTCCGCTTGTTTGTATACATTCAGATTATTCAGTAAAAGAAGAGGATGATGCTATTGAGGTAGTTGGTAGTGGAGTCGAGTCGACTGAGGAGGTGGAGGGAGGAGATTCTCTCTCCGTACCCGAAAATAGTTGTACAAATAGATACTAAATAACATGAATCATAGAAAAGGAGGGGAAAGATCCGCTTGGCAAGGATCGAGTCTGTCCACTGCCTCCCGGCACTGGATTCTTCTTCTTTTATTACATCTCTTCTCCTAATACACTTTAATACATTCACAAAATACACTCAACAACTCGAGACCTCGACTCTGATTAATAAATTTCACCCACTTCACCTATTCACACACTTTCCGTTTGTAGCCCAACCTAATCTAACTGAACACCATCTCATCAACTGGGTGAAGTGGGTGGAATTTACAATTCCCCGCTCGAGAGAAAGATAATATAAAGACTCGAATAGAACCGAGGACACTACGGACCGAACTCTAGCGAACCAGCCAGAATCGAATCTCCAAAGCTAACACGTACTTTAATGCACACAACTTTTACAAACTTTACTAATTGTAAGTATTTTACTTACCCAATTAATTAATAATTCTAATTAAAATTAATGTACTTCTAAAATAATATGTTGGTCATCTTAAATCATTAATTCTCATCCTGAATCATTTCCGTCTTTCGTCTGTACTTTTTACATTGAGTTTATTATATTATTGAGTTTATATATGTATGTATTCAGTTGACATGAGACAAAACTTATGAATTCACTTCACGTGTTCACAGCCGCATTTAATGTACATATCATATCGTATGAGATATTATGGAATCAAGACACCCTTCCTTCAGTGGCATACCAATTTAAAAGAATCAAATTGGCATTAAATTTTACATAGTTTATCATTTATTATTTATATCATTTCATTATGCTAATAAGGGTACGATGATGAGTATAATGATGAACTTAAGTGGTGGAAGGTGGGAGGGGCATTGGGAGACAGTCCAGAGTCCAGACAACTAATACCTATACCTATCTACTTTACCCTAGGAAAAGTGAAAATTAATAGGTTTTAGGAGACAATTGGTTTGGAGAAAGTTGTTTGTTAATTTTGTGAAATATATAATGTCTTGTGTTACGAGGTTGGATTTTATAATTATTGAAGATGATGGTCTATGAATGTTGAATGTAATGAATTGCTTTTGTGAATGTGTGCATTGCTGCAATTGGTTACGAAAATCTTTCTTGTACAGTATGCAGTGATTTTAGTGAATCATAATTAAAATGATGATTTTAAGAACATTAAAGTCACAATAGTTCGTATCTGTAATTGGTATAATGTATTCTGAGTATTTTTATGCCTTTCTACATATATACAGTATATATAGGTAATAACATGAGATTTATATTCATGCATTAGATATATAATAATAACATTTAGTATTTATCATATTATTTGGAATAATATTAGGATTTATTTATTTGTTTAAGTACATAACTAAAATATAAATTATAAATTATATTAAATATATACCAATATATTATTGTATTTTAAGTATCTAACCTACTCCAAAATATTGTTTTACAAACGATGGACAGAGTTATATTTGTATTTTGCACAACCTGAATTAACTGTAATACCTTATACCTATACAAATTAAGTCCTATTATTACTATAAGGTAGTTATAAAATGTAACACTTATTTACTTTACCTATTTCTTTATGTTCAAATGTCTTTACAATTCATGATCGTGATTCACAAATGTATCTGCTCACTCACTTATAAAACACTTCCCTAAAATACTTGATCCAGGTTAGGATTATTTGCATTGTTATCAATTAGTGGTAGGCATATGTAAGTATGTAAGTATGTAAAAGGGCATATTATTATGATATGACATATGACATGACGGTAGTAACATTATATATGTACATTTAGAATGAAATGCCCTTTTATTTTAATATTTATATATAATAGAGAAAATACTTTAACAATAAAATAAATTCTATAAAATCTATCTGAACTATTGTTAAATACCTATAAACTTAAATGTACCAGCACATACAATTTCAATTAATGTTCTGACTCCTTTAATTAATGGAAAAATCTTATAATTTGGATCTAAGATGCAAACACTTTTTAATTGGAAAGAGTCAAATTTTTAATATATATTTATTCGAATCCTCCTGTGTACCTACGAGGGATGTTCAACAAACTTGCGTCCTCGGCTATATCACTGATACTATATATATATATATATATATATATATATATATATATAGTATCAGTAATGATAGAAATTAGAATGGGTACTAATTATCATTTCATAGAATTAGACTTTAGTTCCTTGCTAAGTAAGTACTCTAGCTTAATTATTATATTTTGTCCATTACCTATTTGTTTATTTATCTAAACATATTACCGAATATTAAATAAATACATTTACCTATTTATTTATCGCTTAGCGCTTAACTTCTTATAGTTTTTAACTTACTGAGATCCAAGGTACCTCATTTTTAGTAGTCGAATTAAATGATATTTAATCCATAGTTATATTATTCGGAACCATGTATTCGATATATAAGGTATATGAGCTTTCCCAGAAATGAAATACTTTTTGTTACTTCATGTATCACCTTTCTGGACTCGCTGTATATAACAATACATCTTGAAAACCAATGTTAGAATAAATTAAATGTGAATATAATAAAATGCCTACAATTAAAATAAGGATATTAGTACATTAGTGATATTTAGTAGTAGGAATTAATTATTAATTAATATTTATATGTAATCGACTGACTAGGCGTTTTGAACATTGACATGGGAGCCTTCAACAGCCTCCGGTTCTCCCGAGGGGACCACTGGCTCCTCGGTTCCTACCAAGGCCCTGTACTTTTTGGCAATGAGAGGCCAGTCGGTGACCGTTTCAATCCTTTGCTGGGTACTCATGCTGAGGGTGGAGCCAAGGCCTTGGAGGGGACTCCCCGGGTGCATGGGGCTCACTTGGGCCACGCTCAGCCTCATTATATCCGACACTGTACACAAATATTCAATAACATTATTTAATGTTTGTAAATGTTAATTGTTATTTAAATGATGGAGTTTACCTCTCGGGGTCATTTGAGTCTTTTTGAATACATTCTTCCACCGCTGCTTAGCTGTCGGTTTCCCAAACCCAAAAGAGAAGAGGGTTTTCGCGGGGCCACTCTGCGCGGGTTGCGCTCCCTTTCGCTCCCATTTCAGTGGATTATTTGACTCTGAAATTATTTAACAAAGCAGTCAATTATTAATTCTTTGCATTTTCTTTAAACAATTAAATAATCAAGCTATTTACTCTCTGATTTTGTAGAACAACATAAAATTATTCCCATCCCATTGTAACTATACCTAATCTTTCTCTCGTCACTTCACTAATAATATTACCACTAATAATAATAATAATAATAATAATAATACAAATAAATAAATAATATGAACAGGGAATAGGCCTTTAAATAGTCTTTAGCGTTCTCCGCACGTGAGTTGAATGAGTCTGGATTGTGAATGAATGCTTTCACTCCCGTGAGACATTACATATTTATGTATTTAGTGGTTAGAAGTGAAGGTTAATGCGTCAGTGCGTGATAGAAAATATTCGTGTGGATGGATTGCTTTGTATTGCTTTCTGCTCGTACAAAACATAGGCAACTGAGTGGCATGACGTGGGAAAGTCGCCGTACCTTTCTTTTTCTGGCACCGTTTGACGATCCATACGATCCAGGAGGTGAAGAGGTTTATGGGAGATGGAGTTGCGGAGGTGCGGTGCATGTTGCGGATGAGTTTGGCCAGTCCGTACTTCCATTCGATGTCCGACTGTGCCTGGATACGCTGGTACGTGTCTGACATCATGGCAATCAGCAAGTTGATCAACACCACCACTGTCACCAACATGTACACACCGAAAAATACTTTAAACAGGATCAGAGTCCACTCTGGTTGCGCCGGTTCGATCTTCATGTCCGTCGCATTTGTCAGTCCAAAGAGAGCGAAGAAAAGGAGTTCAATGGCGTCTATTGGAGTCACCATTACTAAAAACACAAAAATTATTTTATAATACTTTAAATGTTCTTGTGAGAAATAATCTCTAAAAACTGTAAGATGTAATTAAATCATTTGTAAATGTAAGAATCGTTTGTTAAATAAATAAACTACAACATAAATCAACAGAATGCAATACCGCCAGAAGGAAGTCCGTTGGTAAGTGTCGGTTTCATTTGGAAGGTCCCCATAGGAGGTCTCTCCATAATGGGGTGATTGAGGGCGGACATAACGAAGGAGAATCCGAGCATGAAGATGGCCAAGACGGCAAGGAAGCGAGCGAGGTCCTTCATGAGATTTCCAATGATGATGGCCCAAGGACCGAAGAGGTAGTGAAACGACAGAAAGTCGAGGATCTGCACAGCCGCGAGGAGGACGGCAAGGCCGAACATCTGATTTCGGACGTAGAGGAGGACCCCGTACCAGGACTTGGCGATGAAGAAGCCCACGCAGTGCACCAGCACCGCGATAAGACTGAACACGATGACCGCCACCTTGATCCACCCGAGGCCACCCTTGTCCGAGGGGTGCGCAATCTCCGCGACCACCAGCCCCAGGATCCACGCCAGGAACATCCACTCGAACCAGAAGGGGAAGAGGTTCTGGCGGATGGGGAAGACCGGGTAGATGGGCGTCACGCAAATCAGACAGAGGAGGATCATGAGGTGGACGTGGGAGGTCAGGTACGACATGAACTTGATGATAGGGATCTTGTAGTAGATGTGCCCCAGGGGGAGGGAGAAGATGATCCACACTGGAGGCACGAAAATGAACGTGAAGAAGAGGAGGAGGAGCTTCCAGTTCGCCCACGTCAAGTTCCCCACCCACAACTCCTGGAGGTAGCGCTGGACCACCGTGTGGGCAATCACCTCCTTCTGCTCGTTCTCTATCAACACGTCCAGGAACTCCACGCCCTTCCGGTCAACAGCCTGGAGCAGTTTCCCCGCCGACTCGGCCCCCGACGCCAGGGCCAACAATTCCGCCGCCATCCCTTCGCAGTGCTTCGACGCTGCTAGTAAGTCTTTTGCTCTCTCTTTCTCCTGATAAATATAAATACAGTTAGTATATCTTAAGTGTATCATAAATATATTGAATCTCTACTTACTTTCCCGGAAACCTGCACAAGAATATTGGATAATTTAGCAGCAACGTCTACAGGAGCCGGAGAGGCCAAGACAAATTCATTCAAAGGCTCATTGTCGTTATTCTTCCCACATATTGTTAAATTGAACACAAACTGTAATAATTTTAAACAGATATTAAAATAATACCAAAATACCAAAAAGTGAACCAAAAATAAAGAAATGGGAACCTCGTGATCCTCCATGAGTCCGTAGGTGTCATGTTCCTTCTTCATTAAATAAGCTAATACTAAATTGTGGGTCTCAGACGCAGCGAACCAAATGGGAGAGTGCCCCTTGGCCGTTTTAGCGAGAGGGGAGGCTCCGCTCTCCGTGAGGAGACGCACCACCTCCAGATGTCCCGCCTTGGCAGCGCAATGCAGCGGTGTCCACAACTCCTTGTCAATGGCGTCAATTTCCGCCCCCTGTCCCAGCAGGACTTCGCACATCTGTTTGTGTCCGTGGATAGCGGCGATGTGCAAACTCGTTTTCCCCGCCGCATCTTTGCTCTCCAGCAATTCGGAGGATCTGCTGAGCAGAAGCCCCACAACTGTCGTGTGACCTCCCCGACAGGCCAAGTGAAGGGGGTTGAATCCCTTTGGACACAAATTTAATTTAATATTTGATTTAATTTTCATAAAAACTACAAACATACCAAATTAGCAGTTGGGGCATCGACTTGGACTCCGACCGAGTTGAGGAGCAGACGGACGACATTTTCTTCTCCAGAGTAGGCCCCCATGTGCAACGGGGTCAGTCCAGATTCCGTACCCAACTCCTTGATGAAACTGGAAGCGACAGAAATCGGAGGCTCCGATGGAGTCGTGGGCGGTATGTGCGCCAACAAGTCTCGAACAGTTTCTGTCCAATTACATAACAATTTAAATTACGTATTCATGTATTTATTAAAGAACTCTCATAATTCACAGACAATAATTATTTTTGTTAAGATATGGAAAAGTTAGTTGAGATATAATTTAGTTTTACAAACATTTTAGGATTTATAAGACAGATTAACAGTGGCTATATATATTGTAGCCAACTATATATATCAATATATAATCGGCCATATCAATGAATAAATTAAATACTACAATATAATTTAGTTTTACCCTGTTGTCCATAAAATGCAGCAATGTGCAGTGCAGTCAATCCCAATTTGCGACTACTCAAGTTAATGGCATTGGAATTTCTGAGGGCGTCGATAACATTTGTGTGCCCGTTTTTGGCAGCCAGGTGAACAGCCGCATATCCAGCCTAATTCCCATGTAAATTTAACAGTTACTTATTGTTAATAATAATTATTAATTTTCTAATTAATAATTAATTAACTCACTCTGTTCTCGTCTGTGGCACTTGCTCCGGCGTCCAAGAGGGACTTTACCAATTCGGCGTGTCCCCCTTCAGCGGCCAACTGGAGGGCGGTGGCGTCCGTGCTTCGGTTCCGGGCTGAGATCACTCCCGTCTTGTCAAACTTCATCAACTCCTCTAATACTGAGATCGAGCCTTGCATTGCAGCTAAATGGGCACACGTACTCCCGTCCTACAAATCGCAAATCAAATTAAATCGTTTATTAATTATTTGTATCCTTTCCAGTTCTTATTTATGCGTTTAAGTAATTAGTAAGCTAATTATTAAGCGAGGACTTACTTTAGTGGAACTGGAAACCAAGGAGTTTTGATGTTTAAGGAACAGTTTAATGACTTCTGAGTGATTATTCTCTGCTGCCAAATGAATGGGTTTCTGTCCCTGTTCATCTGTCGCATCCGAATTTGCTCGAAGACCCATCAACAGGCGACAAACTTCGATTTGTCCCGCAGCAGCCGCCATGTGCAATGGCGTTTGTTTTTTCTGTTGTACACCACAAGGATTATTATTAGTAAAGTGCTAATGATGTCAGTAGTAACAGTAGAAGAATTAAGTGTACATATCATTATAACTTAAAAGATTATAACTAGGGAAATATAATATGAACTACTATGCAATGCATTTCTTCTAACTTTAATTTTAATATTCTGTAAACTGAAATTCTTTATGAATTTAAAGTAGCTAGAACATATCTTATTATAGTTGTAAATCCATTCTGAATCTGGAAATGTAATTTATTTCTTAGCAATGGAGGAAATTGACCGTGAAGTGAATAATAAATAAATATTGTAATACCAAGTAGATTAAGAT
Organism: Tomocerus mixtus; assembly: GCA_034694165.1. Lineage (NCBI taxonomy): Eukaryota > Metazoa > Arthropoda > Collembola > Entomobryomorpha > Tomoceridae > Tomocerus > Tomocerus mixtus. Next base: position 28,386 of record JAQFYC010000313.1, read on the forward strand.
GCGGTACATGTAGTACATATTGCCAATGCAGGCCCTTAACTATTAGCAATTAAAAATGGCCATATGATCATCTACAGCTAGCAATATTCTTTACAGATCATGGCCCCTCAGTTTAGACATGACCACGGTTGTGTGTGCTGTTACATTAAAGGTATATTATAGATTTGGTATAATCCAGATTTGACCCAAATACACAAACAAGATTAATTTTGACCTTCTATTTCGAATTCTGAAAACAAAATTCAAAAAAGTTGACGCGTTCGAAAGTTATAGCGCATAGTGGCTTAATTACTGACTAACAGACAGCAAAGCCAAATTGATAATGTAAGTATCTGGCGATACATAATAAATAATTCTCACAATAACACTAACAATTCGTCAGAACACGTCATGCTACTATAGTTCTACTTATATGCTAGTAGGTAGGTATGTGTTGTGTTATAAGCACATAGATAAACATTTAGTTCACAATTTAATTATACTCTTGTATTGTATGATAATCCATCATTATTACAAATTAAGATTGAGTATATAATTTCACCAACTCCACTACTGCTTAATATACCTACATAAATGATCTAATAATGAACGGCATACTCTGCAAAGCAGAAGTAGGAATAAAACAATTATTTTGCATACTATACTATATATTTATATTATAATACATTTTTTATCTTATGCACAGAGTACTCTACGCAACTTTCTATCAGCGCCAAAGTACATGAGTGTACTTTGGATAGATAAGTGCTGCGCTGTGTATACTAATATATACTAATGTGCGTGCGGTTTTAAGGGTAGCCAGCAAAGAAAGCAATTACATGTTTTTCTACTCAATTAATGGATAACTCAATTAAAATTATATCAATCCTGTAGTGTATGTAGACTAAATAGTGTTTACTATAATATGTTTGTCATGTCTTCCAGGCGGTATGTTTGGGACTTCTGTCTCGTGTGCCTGTTGGATTGGTTTGTACGTAATTGTAATCCGAATTATATCTTAATTAAAAGTTATGTATATATGACAAAGTAATACAGTCGTACTCGATCAGCATCTACTTGCATATACTACAAATCCGAATGAATCAGCCATCTAAATTAAGCTTAGCTATCAAGGAAGGAGACATGATTTTGTTTTTTGTGAATTTCGAACTATAAGTTGTCCGAAAACATTTTTAAAAAATCAAAAACATTCTTGTGGGAAAACTGGATTTTTTCCTGACTTAATTAAATAATCCAAAAAGAGTCCGTGTGTCCGAGAAGAACCTTGAAGATATCTCCAGATAAAAGATCGACTTTTTTGATTAGCCATTATTGAGTTAGGCATGAAATCCTGAAATGGCAAAATTTTGCGTAGGCGTTCACGTGGGCGCCCTGGTTAGCTTCTCATGAATTTGCTCCCAATGGAGGCTACCCTTAAATAACTTATTGGATGCACTTGGATACATGTAAGTAATCTATATATAGGGAAATCAGGATAAGAGCTACTTTAAGATTTAAATACTCCCCAAAAGTGTAGAATTTCCCTAAAAGGGGAATTAATGTTATATGTAATGGATTTGAGAACTTGCCAGAGTTCCGACGTCAACGTAGGCGCCATGTTCTTGAATGAGGAAGAGACAGAGTTTGGTGTAGCCCTTCATGGCAGCCAAATGCAGGGCTGTCAGTCCGATACGAGACTTGGCATTGATGAACGCTTTGTGTTTTAGCAGAATCCCACAGATTTCCTTTCACAAACCAAACAAATTGTTAATAATTAAGTTATCTTAACTATTATAATTAAAACTCTGAGATAATTAAAGCTAATTACTTTGAATCCAGCTTCGGCAGCCAAATGCAGCCCGGAACGTCCCTCCAGGTCAAAGACGTCCACCCTGGCATTATTTTCCAGGAGAGTTTTGACGACGTCTACGTGTCCCTTGTGGCAGCTAGTAAGGAGAGGGGACCAGCCCTTGGAGGACTGTTTGTTGAGGGCCCGTTGACTCTCCACCGGCGTCATCCGAGTCAGCATCTCCTTCAAAATGTCGTTGTTACCCTCCCGGGCACAATAGTGAAATGGCGTCTCGTGTGTCTATACAAAGGTACATGCAGTTCAAATTAATTATTCTGTCCTTGTTACAAGAAAAGTTTAATTAAATGTAGTTACACTAATTTACTATTAATTATATTTCTAATTTTATTGTGAGCACATGTAAAATTACTTAATAAGGAACGAATTGACATCAATATTTGGATAAATAAATAAACCATATCGTCCAGATGTTAAATCCTGACAGAAAACAAACTTTAGGCCAGTCCCTAAACCACAATTTGTTTTGAGAGTTTTTTTTCGATTTTTGAGCTGTGTGAAATCATAGGGGTGGAGTCTAAAATCGTTTTTGATGGTATTAAATTTAAAAAGCTTGGAAGTTGTGACATTTGAACGCCTTCAAAAGCATCGTGAAAGTGAAATGCTTACATGCTACTCATATTATTCATCCTTGAATTGCATTACATCTGAATGCACATACCTACTACGATATACCCATAGGTATTTAGTATTTAGTAGGTACCTATTTACCTATACCTATAGATACTTCAATTAAGAATAAACTATTTCAGTAGCTGTAACAAAGTTGGGGAACAAAACAGTGTCCTAAAGTGTCTGTCGTAATTAATTTTACAGTTCCCAAAGGTATAGAGTAGTTTCGTGACTGTGTCTCACATTGCCCCGTGGTAGAATATTATTTTCAATGTGTCTCACATTGACCCAGGATACTACCCCACATAATACAGTCCGTTTCTGGTGCCCAAATAAGTTGGGACTGTGAGTAAAATTTATCCTTACATTGAAATCCGTTAACACAATTCAAAAGGTTGAACAGTTTAAAAGTTACAAAATATATAAAAATGTAAAAGTCTCCCACTTATGCCACACCTCTCATGATGTGGTCCATATACCGGTCTTACCAAAAAAACTTATTAAAAAAGTTTGTTGTGGAAATACTTGGTCTTTCGTAGATTTCCCTATCATCCATGCATATTTCAAACTAACCTAACTCAGTTACCCGTTGACCGATTGACCTCATCTTCTGATAGTATTTCAGTCAGTACAACAGGAAGGCATACAGGAAGTTTCAACACGCATTCTCTTTCTGTTTTAGAGTTATCGTGCGGACTGACGGACGGACAGACAGATACAACATTCCTATAAAATTGTTTCACAACTTAAGAAACATAACACTACTTATAGGAGTTCTATACTCCGTTCTCCATACATAGATTATTTTAATGAGACTGAAATATGTTGACTTGAATAGGTCAGTCTCCATAAAATAAAAGTGTGTGCTATAACTACAACAGCTAAAGAGATTAAGAAAAGTTAGAACTCATCTGTCATGTACTTATTCCTAAGAAAGAAAGAAAGAAAGAAAGAGCATAGCATTATAGCATAGCCTACAGTACAGTTGCAGTACAACAATACTTATCTATTGATTTGCTCTACTTTCCCTTTTACTACTGTAGCTGAGAGTTGAGTGAGTGAGTAGCCCAGAGAGTAGCCACCAAAAGTCGGGCACAAAGTCCAGGTGAGAATTTCCCATAAAATAAAAGTTGTACCACTGTCACTGCACATTTAACGATCTCTAATTAAACTCCCTTAAGAAATTCATGTTGTGTGTGCTCGTTATGTGTATTAAATTTATGTACTTGTACTACAATATATTACATCTATTGCATATATCTTCCTGACATCTTAAGTATATTAAATAACAAAATGCAACGTCCACTTGTCTACGTTCTCCAATAAACTGGATTAAGGTACACACATAATATATTTAGATTAACATCGAAATCTCTTTTATTTCTTCTTGCTTCCCTTCCATTTTATCCTTCCTTAGCCATCCAAGAAAATCAGTTCTTAACAAATAAATGCAAGTAAAGCCGTACTGAAAGTAATATTATATTATATATAATATAAATAATGTTTATGTTATGACTTACATCTTTGGTCTGGAGATTGACGGATGCCCCGCCGTTGAGGAGCATTTGTGCAATTTCTCTGCCGGCGTCCAAAGATTTTTTGGCAACTTCTTTGCTGGGGGCGGCTAGAGCTCCTTTGGCAGGAGTGCTGCTCAAGGAGGTCATGGAGGTGGAGGGCATGGAGGTCATGGAGGTAAGGGGGGACATGTGGGGGGAACTGATGTCGATTACGTTGTTCAGTTTGGCGGCATAGTGAAGGGCGCTCTCCCCTTTGTTGGTCACAGAGTTAATGTACATACTCACGTCTGCGTCCCCGCGGTCCTTTTGAATCGACTGCAGCAACTCCCGCACCACACGCACGTGACCGTGGCGACAAGCCAAGTGCAGCGGCGTCTCACCGTCCTACAATACCCCAATAGTCATCAATGTATAAAGATTACTAAACTGGAAAATACTGGAAAGGGCATTAAAATTCAAAGAAAGATTTTGGGTAAGTACGTCTAAAGTCTGCTATGATCTGCTAAAATCTGATACGACTATATGACAGAGAAAGTAGGAGAAAGTAATTAAGTTAATTAATTAATAACAAAACAAGGAAAGTGCTTAAAGGCGACTAAAAGAGATTGTTGGAATTACTTTTGATTTTTGGGAGACATCCGCTCCGTCTTGCAGAATTAACTTAATTATTCTTAGTCTTCCGTGCCGGGCGGCAATGTGGAGAGGAGTTTCCCCGTTCTCCATTGTGATGTTCGGGTCTGCTCCCGATTTGAGTAACATTTGGGCGCACTTGTCTCCGTCGTCCACTCGGGCGGCAATGTGCAGCGGCGTCTCTTGCGCCTTTCCTCCTGGAAATTGAATATTACATTAAGTCATTACATTACTCATTCACACATTCATTCACTAATTAACATTACACATTTCATATTCCGTATTTTCTTCGAGAAATATCTTTATCGAGAAATGAAATAACTTTAATGAGATGAGATCGGTAACCTTTGATATGAACTTGAGCCCCGTAGCCGAGGAGAGTTTCCACAACATTTGGCCTCCCTGACTCAACCCCGATGTGCAAGGCCGTGTAGTTATCCTACGCCAAAAACACACCAAGTTACGAAACTGTTTAAAATACTCTTAAAGTACCAGAGGTCTTTTTACTGCACTTAATTAATGGAATATAATGTGAATATTCTTTGTTAGTACATGCTTATAGGCTAAATAGAATGTAATAATTAAAAATTGTCAAGTCTTACATTTGTTACAGCATCGACTTTCTCTCCTTTCTCCAGCAATTTGCTTATCATCTGTGCATGGCCGTAGCGGGCTGCTATGTGAAGACTCCTGGCTCCTCCCTGAACACAATTCAATTCATATTTGCATATTCCATATTCCATATTCCCTATGACTTTAACATTAGCTAATAATATGAATAAATACTTTCGCATGGAGAAGATGGACATTCTTAAAAAAGACTGACCTTGTTTGGCATCTGTAGCGGGACACCTTTCCTAAAGAGGGCCATGGCAGTCTCGGGATGACCGTGAAGGGAGGCGATGTGCATGAGTGTGCTCCCATCTCTTGTCCTCTCGAATACAGAAACTTTGAACTTGTCAGCGAGGAGGTCAATTATTTGTGTATGGCCATACTGAGCGGCCAGATGAATTGGAGTTCGATCTGAAATTTTAATTATTTAAGGAGATAACCAAAAAGAAAAGTTTATATTTAAACGGTCATAAAATAAAAGGATAGTATCATTAAAATATTTATCTTTTACTTAATAATTGTTACAAAATACATTTCCTTTCAAAATGGACATTAAAATTAATTAATTGTTCTTGTTATGGAAATAATTGTGAAGAGGGGGACATTCTATGCATGTAAAGCTCTAATCTGTAGCTTTCTTGACTATTTCCTTATGGATAGGTAGCTCGCGCAGACGAATTTGATCATTTTCGAACTTAGGCTACGCCAATTAGTCAAAAATGGTTCTTATGTTCAAAAATGGATTGAATAAGTATTGAAATACTTTCTTGAAAGATAATTAAGTACATAGATAACTACTGGATAAAAATCCAACATAAATCTTTTATTTAACAGTGGTTAACTTAAATGTGCACACAATTACTTTATTTTAATTTTAATTGAAGAACTAAATATCTGACATTTGTATAATATATATCAGATCCCCCAGACTGTCTCATTAATTACCCTTAGTCATTAACTTTCTCAGAATGTATGCAACACAGTGGAACTTTTGTAAGTCCAAAGGTACACAACAATTGCGTAACTAATCACTTGAGTCTAACTTGTTCAGGAATTTGAGTATTTACAGATAGTGTTGAAAAAATTTCTCCGTTAGCACTAAGGCATAGTATTTGAGTAAAATGTAGCTGCCAAGCTGTAATTATATGCCATATCTACCTCCAGTAGTAAACTATAGGTTTGGAAAAATATCGTAAATTTCCATTCACACAGAAAAGGCACCTAGATAAAAAGTTTTGATGTACAAGAAGCTATTAGATCAATTTAACGTCTAAAGTTTTGTAACCTCTAAAGTTTTCGAAACTAGTGCATAGTATACATAGCATCTCACTAGTACGGATAGCATAGCTAGAATACCTAGTTTAATAGATCGATTGAAAAATGAGCTAGTAAATTAGTGTTCCGTTGTACTATAACAACATGACTGCATGGTGACTACTGTTCATTGTCAATTTATGTATAGGTAGGTGGGATATGTACTACATTGGTTATTATTAGATATTATTACAATTTACAAATGGTATGTACACATAATTATTTAGTATAGGCATCTCTATTGACAAAATTTAATAACCGTAAATACGAAGTATTCTGTAATTGCTCAGCAATTTATGTTTACCCAATTTCAAGGACATACATTTGTAATTATATTTACCTAAATAAACTACCTATCCATGCAATCTAGGGTAGTGACAATAACTACTTTGTTTTGGTACATGAACTACAAGTACATGACCATTGAGTTTTTACCACGCTTTCAACAAAAGTATCAAAAGTTATTAATTTTAAATGTAGCAATAATAGTGGGAAATGCTAGGTATTCTGTTGGTAAAACCTTAATTTTAGAATTATCCAATTTATAATGTGAAAATCTGTAAATCCTGGAATTAAGTAATCTCGCTTTTGGAATACGATTTTCCAAAATTTTGCTCGCGTTTTTCTATGGCTATAGTACAAGTACAAAATGCTGGACTTTTGAATGGTGTAGATCTCAATTCTGTAGTTGTTTTAGTTACATATGTTGGGCTTCATGAAATATATTTGTATTTGAGATTACCAGCTTAAATGGATATACATACGTACAGTGTACAATACATACATGAGAGTAGGATTATGTATTTCGTTGGCCACCACCACCAGCGTACCATAACTATGAAGTCAAATAGCACACTTCTTATTCCAATTAAGTAAAAGTTTCTAATAATGTTCTGCTGTGTAGCACTTGGTAAACTGGTCAGTTGCTTTTCTATAGTGCCAACGTCTATTAACTATTACAACTGCTTTAGGGGATGCCTAAGAAGTGTGTGTGTTGCCGAGAAAGTGTGCCAAGGTAAAAGAAGTTTTTACATGCATTTTCTTAGTCCGACAACTCAACTCATAGTCATCACACAATTCTCATAAATTTGCAACCTTGGCGAAATTTATTCGTCACGAGTCAAATAAAATAATTCTGTACATCGGCAGCAATATTTATAAATAGGAAGATATTAAAATCAGTTAAAAAACATTGAATAAGAAGTTCTGTAGGTACTCCTTGTAATAGTATTTAACTATCGCAAGACTCATAATTGTCTGTTTTTTAAATAAGTACCATGGACAGTTAATGAAATAAACTCGAATTGCATCGTATCCTATGCACCTAGATACTATAACAATAACGTTATTTGGATATACAGGGTTGTCCAGCCAAGTGGTAATGGGCCTTTCAGTACATACCTTTTTAGTTATAAATGCTCTATGTGACGGCTTTCCTGAATGATGCATTGATCCATTCGGTTTTCCCAGTTAAGACGAACATTCATCAGTTGCACTGGAGTAATTCTGGCAACTTCATCACGGATTCTTTGTTTCAGTTCTTTTGTTTTGAGGACGAGTTTCGTAAACACGCGACTTCAAGTGGCCCAAAGAAAAAAGCGCAACTTGTTACCACTAATTGTAAGGCATGCCTCTTCATATTCTCCATAATTTGTTTCTCTTTATCCCCACCCGCACCCGTGGTTGGTCTGTGACGAACAAGAGAAGATTCGCGACTGAACCAGTTTTGTCAAACATAATGCTCTTTGACTAGCTTTGACGTGATGGGGCTTGAGGCTGGGTGAGTAGCACTGAATTCCTTTGTCACTGCCCTGTAGTTGAAATTGTATTTCCCTAACAGGTAAATTGTGTCACGACGATTGTCAACGATTCTGGCTGGTATTGTTTTCCAAACCCCGAATGTCCACCGTTCCATCAGCAGTTTGGATTTCCCTATCTTGCATAGCAGTATATTGAACTACATGTAAACCGCCCATTACATCTTGGTTGGACAACCCTGTCCATAATATTCAGGGTTCACATCGTGGAAACCGCATAAACAGAGTTTAAATAGGATCTATAGAAAAATTTGCTGGATATTTCAGCCTTTTAAGACTGTCGCCTCAAATTGGTCGAACACAACAAGTCAAGTGTGAAAATGTGAAACTAAAACTACTTTGGCATTGCATGATCGTAGGCATTAGGAATTAGACAGAATAAATATAATTGAGATTTTGGGATTCAGATGGGAATGGTTAATAGGCAGAGGCAACGACAAAACGCAGCTGCCAGGCAGGGCAGAAAGAAGGTACTCAGAGTACTCCTTCATTACTTAGTCGGAGCGCTTGCGAATGATATTCTACATTCGTGGAATTTTGTATCGAGTGAATTCGTTCATCGGCCTATTAACTGTTTGGCAATAGGACATAATATCTCGTGTGACAAAATCTCGCGCTGACAAAACCTCTCGTGTGACAATATCTCCCACATTGGTGTATATATCTATGCATTAGTAGCATTAGTACTAGGTATTTAATTAGTGTATACTTGCATTCGTCTCTCTGTGGATTCAATGAAATAAAATGCAATAAAAACATTAATTTTTTTACTAAATACTACAATAAATTTAGGTTTTCAACGCTGCTATAAAAGTTGTTGCCTATAATTTCCAATTGTTTCTCAAATCTTAGACATTTGGGTGGGGCCGTCTGATGACGGATTCAAGGGTCTGCATAAATGTATTGGTAATTATAGCCTTTTATGTATTGTATGTATGTAAATATTAGTCCATATCGCGCATCTGATTTCCTCCGTAATTACAACACAACAGCCAATTTTTTACTGGGACCAATCCATCTAAGGGATATTGTGTTTTTTAAGCCAAATTATTTTAGTCTAAAAGTATATCCATCACTGTATTCTCTACACTTACTGCCAAGGGAAAAATTCCAGTATTGCTTAATATAGGAAATTATTTTATGGCAGCCTGGCTATGTCGAATGGTAACATAAAGTTGGTGTAAACAAGTTTCCTATTTAGGACCTATTTTTGCTTAAAATTGCAAATTTTATTGCAAAATTAATTTCCAAATAAATACTTGTGAAGATTTTCTTTTGTTTCCGTTTTTCCGCTTTGATACATTTTGCATGTTTCTTTAGAATTTTGATTTTTTGTCAGCATAAAATTATAATATTTATTTTCTGTTTGTGTAGTTATTAGGATTGCGCTGTGTGCATGTCTTCTGGGTACAATTTGCAGTGTTAGCATTAGAGCGTCACCTAATTGAACGGCGCAACCCTACAATATTGCTACTAACAATAAGTAATGGTAGCCTAAAATTATCCCAAAATTTTGGAAATATCATGAACGAAGGACTCCTCATCATTACCGTGTATCTTGACCTTGATGGGTGTAGAACAACAAATGAGGTCGATAGGAAAATGTATTAAAGGGGTCCAATGAATACTTTGCACAATGAAATATGAATTTTATCCTTCTTAATACAACTAGTTGCACAAAGATTTTATAAAACGTACATTTTTAATTTCGACTTTCGTCGCAAATGGTTCCCTTTAATGAATTTTCCTATCGATCGGCACCTAGTTTGTCGTTGTACACCCATCAGGGTCAAGGTACACGGGAATGAAGATGGTTATAAAATAAATGAACCGTTAGTCAGGTGAGGTAAAATAAAATTTATAAATGGGTGCTCGGTGCACCCTACAAATAAATTAGGAAAGAATGTTACTCACCTTCTTTATCGGCCATATTTGGATTGGCTTTACAGAGATAGAAGAATTTGACGAGACTTTCATCGCCTTGGGCCGAGGCGATGTGCAGAGGAGTTTGGTGGTCTCCCTACACACAAACAAAGTCACATAATATGTTTTATTCGGTGTAGTGTATGTATACAGTATTCAATTTGCTACAATACAATTTAATGACTCTTTATACAAATACAAGTAATATTTACACTTGATTAAGGACTAATAATAACTTTCTCTGCAATATGATCACATTTAATATTATAAATATTTTGATTTATTTTTGTATAATGATAAAATATATATTATTTTGTGTTGAATGGTTAATGAAAACTACATGGGCACTTTAAATATTCTTACAAACACAAATGTTACGACGGATGAAGAAAACGTCATTAACGTCATAGAAGCACAAATCTGATCCAGTATACTACAATATTTCGTTGGCACCCTACCCATACATTTGCAATGTCATTTTTGGAGTATTGCCCGCTGGCGTAATGTATCTTAACTTAAATGGAAGCAGAATTGTTGAATAGCATAATTTAAAATTTACATACGTTAAAAATGAAAAAGAAAGTTAAAATAAAAAAGTAATCGAAGTCAGAAAAGTATTACGGTTGCCATTAATACTATACATTACTATACACAATAAATACTATATTGCAGGCATTTATAAGTTGGAAGATCTAAAATATTTAAATAATTTATTTGTGAAAGGAGAAGCTTACGTTTATAGAGTCCACATTGGCACTGGCATCCACAAATATCCGCGAAATCTCCAGATCTTTTTTCCGAACAGCCATGTGAAGAGCTGTATCTTTGTGGGGACCCGACTGCACCCGCATCTGTTCGTGGGCTAAGTTGCTCAGAAGCTCTTGACATGCTCCTCGGGATCCCGAATTAAGGGCAAGGAACAAAGGAATATCCCCCTCCTGTCCACATCAGCAATTTTAATTAGTGAGATTATTATTAATGCCATTATTGAGAGTATTTACTTACACTATCTTTCTGAAGTCTCGCTTCCTTTGGGGCGACTGTAAGTAAGGCCTTCAAAATTGAGGTGCTGTTCCCACTAGGGCGAGCACAGGCTAAATGCAGAGCATTCTGCTTCTTAGGCTGCAAAAATCAATCACTTTTACAGTAAACAGTCACAATAATTGTTAGAGACAATGTTAGTAGAGGAATTACTTCTGTTAGAAGAGTGACGTCGGCCTTCTTGAAGACGAGGAATCGGATTGTCTCATCCCGACCGTAGAGTGATGCGATATGCAATGGCGTCAGACTCTCCTACAATTTCAAAATAGTTTTCAGTCAAAACTCAGAGCATCTTATACTTAATGCATGTACAGACATACATTATTACAAAGATGCAAGATAATTATTTCATTTCATATAATCTGATATTGTAACAACCTCTATAAATAATATAATTAAATATAATATTATGTAATACATTGAACCAAATACCCTTATGGGTTTATCATACTAAAAGTTCATTTCACATCTCATAAATAAACCTCGTGTCAGTATGCAGTAAAAAATCCCAGCACTTCGCAAAGGATCCCAATCTCAAAAAATAATATATTGAACCATTAATGTAACAATTTTGGGGAAAATTATTATCTTAATTATACCTTTGCGATACTCGTGTATCGCAAACTGTCCTGCTACGCTAGTAAGTAGTTTTTAAGTGTAAACTAAAATCAACGATTTCAATATTGAATACTGCTACTTTAGAAAATTGAAATGAAATAATAAAAACCATTGCTTATCGTTAAATGAGCTACATACTGAAATAAAATAGAAAAAATTTAGAAAAATAGGAAGAAAAAATAATGTTGTGGATGAAGCTAATGACTTTCACAACTTTCCCTTTCTGCAATCTGGAATTGGGGGCGCAGCATCAGAAGTGGTTTTTTGTTACGCGACATGCATTTCCAACGGGTTAGCTTATAGCATAGCGTGGAATACATATAGTATTTGTATTTGTGTAGTATTTGTACTCAACACTATACAGACTATACACATAGGGCACTAGCACGCACACCTGGTTTGTCCTGGTTTGGCCTGGACTCAACTTTCCCTCTACTGCACTGTATTATCCATACTCTCTTGTGCTCTGGACTCTGGACATTCCATTTATAGCATGCACTACGGACACATACTATTATTACAAAATTTCAAAAGGTAACTTTAAGTAGATGTAGATACCTAACAGTGTAGATACATTGTTAAGGACAGCGATTTTTGGCAATATCAATAACAAAAAGAAAGTGATGTACGTACATCACCAGAAAGGTAGACTAATAAAATTTCGCCATTGTTATGTGTATCTATAGATTGTAGATAAAAGGGATAAACATGGAACATTATGGATAAGCTATTTAGGCAGGTAATTAGTCTAAGCAGTACAAAACAATTAGCAGAAACGGAATATATGTAAGTATAATATAATAGCCTTTCTCAAGACCCCTCCTTCATGAGTCTGTGGAGAAACTCTTAAGGAACAGGGAGGGAGGGACTTAAGAAATATTGTTGAAGGAGGAATAGCTCATGTACGTGGCATTTTGTGTAGAGGAAGAGTTATCCTTATTAGTCCTCTAATGTACTGGATTTCTGGAGAATGTGTCATTTTAAGGTTTTCCCATGGAGGGGACTTCACAGTGACTGATGTCAGTGCAGTGGGAGAAAAGTGGAGTGAGTTTGGTACTAGGAAATAGAGATTATAAGAGAAATCAGATCAACAGTACTAATAATGTCCTATGGCAGTGGTTGTTCTAATGTTCTTTGCTAACGACTGGCAAATCCTGGAATCAGATGAGAAATGAACTGACGTGTCTTTCTTTTATTTTTTACTTTCTTTCTGCTTGACTTGTGACATTATTTGCAGGAACATTCTACACGTAATACTCACGTCACGTTGCGACTATCAGTCAAAGAGCTGTAGATTTATATTCCGCATAATAAATAAATTCCTTTCTTCTTCACTCCCTACTCCTACCTATCTGTACTTACTATACATACTGGTACATACATAAATAAATAAAAGTGCAATAAAAGAGCCATAAGAAATGATTGAGGGGATTTGAGGACAAATGTTTGGATAGGACATGAAAACTAGGGCATAAAAATATTATAAGGTCGCCAACAGTAGTCTATCAATAAAAGTAAAACCACACTCAGATCATAAATCTTTATCCGTCTTGTCCTACCTGCATTCTGCATGCTTCGCTATTTCGCTATTTCGCTATTTCGCTATTAACTACTAAATAAGTGCTGGTTTAATTGTCACTAATGTCCCTCTATATGCTAATACCTCACTCACTCATTCCACCCGTTCATTTATATTTTCACGTCCACCTAATGCATGTAGTTGCATATAAATTAGTAAACTTCGATGTCATTTCTCCGTTTAGACAACCTAATTCCGGTATTCCGCGAGTGTATTGTTATTTTACGTTGCTGACGATAAGGCGTGTCTGCATAGCTGATCGTAAAGAATATTGAAGCATTTTTGAAGATTTTACATAAATATATCTGTTGTTATTATTTTATTGAGACATGATTTACCTTACCAATTTTACAAATAATCAATTACTAAACATGAGTATTTGTACAGTACTTTTGTAAACCTTTATTCATAATATTAACTTTCCTAAGGCGGATTAGCAGATTATAAGAATTCTTACTTAGGTAAGTTTTGCTCAAACACAGTTAGTTATATACTATAATATAGAAATGTTCATTGACTCCCTCCTGTAATTTACAGTATAAACCGTAAATCCCATTCGGGGTGAATTAGATATAAGAACCTTATATAGACAGCGGTATACTAAGAATAAGTCAGCATAGCATATTATAAAAAGGTTAACGGAGCCTACATGATACTGCCATTAAATAGTGAAGTAGAAAAGACGTATAGGCACACATTTTAATAAAAATACTGACAATAAGTACCCCATTTCGAGTTCACTTTAATTTTTCTTGGCTTGTCTTGACACGAGGAAACCTGCTACATGAGATTTATGACCTTTCTATTGATTTTCTAATTTTCTCGCTCTATTATACAGTAGAATACTTATATTCTACATACTCACTCTCTTCGATACTATAAGCAGCTCTTAGATGTTCTATAATATATTATGTAGAGTTTTTCCATGAGCTTGCTGATACACGTACATAAAAATGGGAAATGAGTTGTAAAGAAAGTCGTCACATATATACAGTATCGTGTTGTTTACTGTTGACATGCCTGTAAGTACTCACTAGTACTAACTTCTTGCAGTGGCACCAAAAAATGAGGGTATAATTAGCCTTTATGTAAGTATAGTAGTGCATCTTATATTAATCATACCAGTCAACTAGAATACTTAAGTAGATACACATATGACTACATAAAATGCACAAAATCTCAGTTTATCTCGTCCTCTTTGCAGTAACTTTAGAAGACATCATCGGGGAATGAGGAGGCTAATGGGAAGTGAAAGTGAACATTCGCTTATGTTGATAATGAGTCATTAGTCGACTGTATTCGACTGATAGTCCCTTACTTTCTCCTTCCTTGTCACGATCACTGAATGCATGTAAACATGGAGGAAACAGATTGGCCAGCTTGTGAAGTTGTGAGTGAGCCAGAATAACAAGAATGAATTTGAGCTCCTATTTCTCTATTTATATACAGTACGTCTCAAAGATAACGCGACATAGGAAAATACGTGGAGAAAGTTATTACACTCTAAACAGTGCTTGAAGTGTTTGGGATTCTAAGAAAGAAAGGATGGAATTATGCATCGTGAATCGTGAATGAAGGAGACCAGTACACGGGATTTCCCAAAAGCTTCAAGCAGTGATAAAACAATAAACTTTCTCCATGTACTTCCATAATGTCTAACTAGTAATGAGATGTACTGTACAGTACAATACACAGTTAGCAATTTAATTGTAGGTTACTTTGTTATACTGCGTGTGGGGCCCATGCCAAAAAGTCCCATGGACGGTGTACGTACGTTCCAGTTTATTAGTCTTTCTGATTTTATTCTGTAGTAAGTTTAAGCCAAAATTGAGGATTAAATTATTTCTTCTACTCAGCAAACAGTACTAACTAAGTATAATAATATACTTTTCTCACAGCTGTACTAAATAATTAATGGCTCCACTCATTTACACATATCTTATTGTTGTCTTCTACGTGTACTCACTACATGTAGGCTCTACTAATAGTAATAGCAGCTAATACTTTCCCTTGTTATTATTATTGTGCACTATGTAGTGCTGATCCATGCAAAGTACTATTTAGCTTTATATTTACCCAAATGTGTCGCAGTATGAAAACACTTTCTCTACACAGAACTCTAGAATAAGTATTAGCTTATTTTGTTTGCGTACTTATTAATTTTTTATTCCTAATGATAACTATATAGTAGAGTATTCGTATACATGCTAGTTAAAGGGAAATAAATAATTTCTAAATTGTAATTATCTCAACAATTATTCACCTACAGCACTCTCCCTTCATATTTGGTTCCACGACAATTTCCCTCGGCGACAATTTCCCTCGGCGACAATTTCCCTCGGCGACAATTCCCCTTGCTACAATTTCCCGATTAAGGGGAATTGTCGTAGATGGGAATTGTCGCCGAGGAACATTATCGCGTCACCTCATATTTAATATATATTTGATAAGATGTAGGCTAACTCATTCGTCTTCTTTTACAATCAGTCTGTCACATGTCCTTTCGTATAGTACGTATATTATTATACAGTGTATACTGTACTACTTTATAGAGAGAAAGTATTCATTCCACTTAGCGGTAGCGCAACGTCGGCCCAAAATATTCATGGAGCGATTGTATTTGCAAGCAGGCAATTCTGGAACTAAATGGCTATATAATAATATTATAGGAAAACTAAATGTGTAGAGCTAAGTACAAGTCTACTATTTAGAGCATACAATTTCCCCTCTACTTGTCGTTGAAAGAATGAGACATAACGCAAATGTGGAGCAACATAGAAATAGTTTCGCAAGTTTTTGACAGAGATACTGAAAGCTTATTCATTCTTAAAATTACTTTTATCAACTCAGTCTTGCCATATAAAATACACTGTGGCAAACGTTGTAGAAAAGGAGGAGCTTGTCAATTGTGAAAATCATTGATAATTAGGGATGGCAATCCGATCCGATCGGATTTTGTCGGATCGGATCGTTCAAATTTGATCCGAACAAAAAATCCGACGGATCGGATTGGCATCCCAACCCGTCGGATCGGATTGGCCTTCAATCCGAAAAAATCCGTCGGATTTCGGATCGGAAAATTTTTGGCGGTTTTTGCAAATAATTGTCAATTTAAACGCAGGGAAACTGTTTTGCGAGCCTTTCATGCACTCTTGGTGCATTAGTGCGTAAGTCATACATTAAATTTGACGCGTTTACATATAACCATAGCCCTGTATTAGACTTGTAAGGTCTTATCCACGCACTTATATTGTTCTTACTGCTCATGTAAACGTCACATTATATAGACTCCGTCGATCAATACCTTTCGAATGATATGTCTGTGTTGTAAAGTATTTACTTTGAAAATATGAAGTATTTCTAAGTACTTTGAAATGTGGGGGGTTAGGAATCCCAAGTGGATGTAGACCATCCGTTGGAAATTAGTCGTCCCCAACTTTATCTGAGTATAACAAATCTTATTTCGATGCTCTAGCTTGTCAAAGACCGAAGTTACGACGATATTTGCATGGAAATGTGTCAAAATAGCAACCTTTGACAACCCCTGGTGTTGACTTTAGGGGAAACTGCCCTTTGGCTAATATCTTTAGAATTCCAGAGAGTAATCTCACAAAAATAGACATATCCGTAGAAATAAAAAATTAATCTAAAACGCTCCGAGTTCTTTGTATTGCTCCTACTTAATAAATAAAATTGAGGTATTAATTGTAATATTAAATACGTAATGTATTACCAAAAACTCCAATTAAATTTAATATAAAATAAGTTATATAATGTTTATTAATAATATTACTGCAATCTCATTGCTGTCTTTTGTGACAAACTTCAATTGTTTGATGTCAGTGTATATAAATAAATGTATTTCCCCCTGTAATTCAACAAAAAGAGTGATTACTCTGATCCGATCCGAAATCCGTCGGATCGGATCGGATTGGGCCTTGATCCGATCCGATGGCCGGTCGGATCGTACCTTGAACCGATCCGACCCCGTTCGGATCGCACCTTGATCCGATCCGATCCGACGGATTGCCATCCCTATTGATAATACTTGACAGGCAGACAGATTATTCACATAAAGGAGGCAAACTGCTTAATACTAGAAAAAAGTTTAATCCCTATAATGAACGAAACAAATCAAAATGTACACAGAAATGAATTAAATGACATTATTTTACGTGAAATATCAGATACAATAACAACAAATTAAAGCTATTACCGTAAACTACAATTCCTCTGGAGATTTGTGGTTTCAAACCTACTTTTTTGTGCAGAAATATATTTGTATGGTGAATTATTGCGTCCACGAGGATTAAGTTTTCAAATGCCAAATTTTAGCTTCGTCCCATAAATTAAATATGAGGACAATTAACTAGAAAATCTTTAAAAATACATTAAAATAAGAATGCTTAATGCAATCGTCGTAATCGGAGGAAAGAAGTATATCTTCCACTACAGAAGCAGAATATTCTATTTCCAATAATCGTCTAATACAAACTGCGGATATTAAAAGTCAAGTTCAATTCATCAGTAAAGATGTGGCCTCCTTGCCAAACTAAGGGAACCGGTGTCGCTGGCTCCTTTAAGTTGCCCGTCAACGCCAATTTAGAGAAGAAAGCCACTGGTGAAAAAAAGTCTCTTGACTAAAGCCAGCAACAGCAAAAAAACCGCATCTCCGAAAGAAAGAAAGTCTGCTTATAAATGCAGTCAAAATGATTTTGATTGAATAAGAGCACAGAATGTGAGTGCATCATGTATGCCTTAGTGGTGGTGCTGCCGCTGTTGAGGAAGCTCTGAAAATTCCATACATTATTGTGGGAAATGTGGCAGGAGGTGGATAACTATTAATGTACATATAAACGCGTTGATGTAACTTTTATTTAAAATTGTTTTTCAAATTTTTAGAAAAGAAGAAGAAAGGGAGAGAGAGGGACGAGGGATGAATCTTAATTATTGTAAACTTACTCTGAGTACTTACAATTAGCGCAGTAAGGATTATTTAATAGCTTATATTTACTGGCACCATTAAAAACTCTCTTTGCCATAGCTTTATTCACTTTACAAAAGTAGTGATACATAGAAATAAACTAATCGTCCATAAAAAACTCGCTTTCCCATAACTTCTCGTAAAAACCCTAAGAAAAGTTGTGCCAATGCTAATTCTGAAGCCAAAGTATTAGACTGAACGTTTGGGTTGTATGGGATTTAGTGTATACTTATTTCAGAGTGTTCGACTTATGGTAAAGGGAAGAGAGAGTGAGAGAGATAGGTGTTGACTGGTCTAGAGTAACTGGGAGACTGATTTTCTCAAGGGAGAGCTCCAGGATTTGGGAATAGGTATTTTTAAAGCCTGAGCTATGCCAGCTTGTAGTAATAGTTAAATGTCAACTAAATTTCATGTTCATTGGACAAAATACAATTAAAGGATCTTTGTTATCTGTATTTGGGTTAAGACATTCTACCATGCAGAATATGTAACACAGATACGACAGATAGATATATCTGTAATATTAGAAAGTGTCGAATAAAATTGAGTGAACCGAGACTTCACGGTTGTTGAATATTCACACATTATTCCAATAACTTATCTATATAAACTAAGACACTATTATGCATACAAAGAATGAGAGAATTATCATTATTACAATTTCATAGATGGTGTGAACTAAGGTAGAGTAGATACTCAACAAGATATTTCGCAGAGTCCCGCAATTTCTGTTTTTCGTCAGTCCGTAAAATTTGGAATACGAATTTTACATGCATGGAATACGAATTCTGATGTCACAGAAGCGCAATTTTCTATCCTCTCTTTGGTTGGTTTGAATTAACATTGAATTCAGGTCGGCGAACTACCTTATCAAGTATCTACTTTACCTTATCTTAGCGTGAACTAAATAAGTCATTTAGAAAAATGAATATTCCAGGAAATAGTTGAGGGCATAATTAATCATAAATAGTCGCTATTGTAT
The DNA here is from genome assembly GCA_034694165.1 of Tomocerus mixtus. Lineage (NCBI taxonomy): Eukaryota > Metazoa > Arthropoda > Collembola > Entomobryomorpha > Tomoceridae > Tomocerus > Tomocerus mixtus. The sequence continues at coordinate 47,861 of JAQFYC010000313.1, forward strand.
TTTGTCTGATTTGAGTCAAAAAGCAAGCTCAAGCTGTCGTCCATGTGTAGGAAGTACTTTTAATTGTACATCCACAGTGGAGAAACCATCACAATTGTTCGGTAAATGCTCATTTCAATTCTATTTTCACTATAACTATGTATTGTGGAGACGAATCCGTAGCAGTTTTATAAAAACTTGCATCTTTTCCTTCTAACAGTCTAAGAGAATCCTTGGAGATTAATTTTTACTACTTTTTGACACCTCATTTCTCTTTTTCTGCTATTGGAGCATACAATCACGATTTTCTTTTGAGATTTTCATGTTTTCTAGTATCTATTTAATAAAGCAATTTTTATTATTTTTTATTATCTTTCTCTGGGTGCAATCTAAAATTTTGGACTTGAATTCTTAATTTAATCTTTAAGAAAGGAATTAATTTGAAAGTGACTACCAACCTACATACTTAAGTATACGTACGTAATATGTATACAATATATATATACGTATATACTTAAATAGCAATAAATACCCAGAGAAAGTATAAAGGCAAAGGCCCCCAAAATGAGTCCCACTGAGTACGTCGGAGTGAAAAGCAATTCCTTCGTCATCCTGTCGTTCTTGTGACTTGAGTTCTCATAACGATTTTCGTGATGACCTAATTTGATAAGACTTTCGTTCCGCAGAGATTTTTGCCTTTGGACTTTTCACTACTCGGCCTACTCCTTTACTGCTTTAGAGTCTCTCTATTCAATGTGAATTCTGCTCTGCTGTGCTACATAATGCAACAAGAAATACTACATTGGTAGCCATAAATACTGGGGAGACCTATTACAAATATGACTATGTTATTGCACTAAACTAACTGTACAACTAATAATAACAGCCTTATTTCCTATTTACATCTCGACATGCCATATACCTATGAACATTTGTACTTTGTACTACACGTATATAAATATATCTAATACTACTGTGTAATATACTGAATGCAGTGGTAATTTTGTGATTGTTCACTTTCCCCTTCTTCCTTAACTTTCACTTATCCGCTACAACAACAACTACAAGCCAAGGCTGCATGTCAAACTACTTCACAGACTAGACGACTAAATACTACCGTAGTGGACCGTAGCCAACCTACTAAATTGCACAATACGACATTCTTCTACAATAGCCAAGTATTATACAAATACAAATACAAATACACAAATTCCGATATATAAAGTTCCCATATAGTATTTATATAAATTGAAATTAAAGATTTTCCCCCTCTGCTCTAGAGTAATGCTCTGGAGTATATACCTAAGTACTTATATAATATATATCCATTATATTATAGTGCAGTACAATATGAAAGTTAATAGAGCAAAAACAACAGTTAGTTTACTATTATTACTATTCCTACATATTTATACTTATGTAATGTATTTATATGCATCCTTTATCCATGTAGAGCAGACCTGTGTATATTGTATGAGTACTAAATGTTAGTTAATGAGCTAATAGAAATAGTTTCATTGTGCTGGCCACATTCATCATAAAGTAAATAGGAGGGCAAGGAAATGATGCAGAAGCCAGTTAACTAAGATTTCATTTTGTTTAGTTCTCAAAACTGTGTCAAGTCAATCGCAGCCTCGCCAGGCAACCACCATACATGCCATGCTGCGTAAAGTGACCTACTATTCTTGACCTATCCTAGCTATACATATGACATGGATTATTAAAGTCTACTACTATTACACATTAAATATACATATAAGTTTAAACAAGTGCCTCGCAATTCCCCAGTTAGTTTGCTTTGCAGTGTAAACAAAATTATGTGGCGCGGTCCCGTTTCTTTCTTTATTAACTTAGCCCTCGAGTGTAGTTATATTTTTAGTTATGTCCATTATGTTCTGCAATGCTGTTACTTATTACTTATTACACAATCTTTTAACTCAACCCATCCTTCGCAAATGAGAACATAATTTATTATATATTTTATTTACCTATTTAGTGTTCTTTCCAATTTTAACATTACACTACTGTATTCAATAAATCAGTCCCTCGCTCTAGAATTTGATGTGCTATATTTAGCTAGACTAGATTTTCTATTGTATTAAAGACACGCTTATAGTAGCCTGTATAAATTAGGATGATCAATAAATAGTCACTTGTTTTATCGTAAGAAAATTTTGATGATTTTCTAGAATTATCTTCTGCAACAACATGTACTTACAGATAGGTATTCGAATTCTCCTAAATAATTTTAATATCATTGAAGTATTTATTTAGTTTTGTGTAAAGAAATAGAGGGATGTGACATTATACATCGCAGAAAAACAGCGACACCGCAAGACACCGCGGAGACACCCATTTGGAGGATAGCCCCTTTTTTGTAAAATAAACAGTGATTTGATCAGTGACTGCTTTTGATTAGGTTAGGTTAGTTAAATACAAAAAACGACTAATTCCATGAAAATACAAATTTTCGGTTTCGCGGTGTATAATGTCACATCCCGGCATATACATTATAGTCGCCCATGTCTGTAAAAGGTTGCTAATACGTAATATAAAGAAGTCCATATTATAATTGTAGAGTAATAAATATTAGAGCAGTTTCTAAAAGAAGTACATTTGGTATAAATATGTTTTATTAACTGATTTCAAAAAGTTAGCTTGGTCCTTTCTCATTCTACAGAGATAATAAGTGTCTTGCATCTTTTGCATTCTATATAGAAATGTGTTTTCGCTCTTTTATACACAGACGACGATATAGGAAGTTTACGTATCGTAAATCTAAGTATAGGGAGGTGTGCATGTTTTTGCATGGAGAAAGGAGTTGGGAGAAAGTTGAGTGTGAGGAAGGGAAAGTAAGTGGATGGATGGATTGTGAGTCGCACTGAGAGGTTTTTAAAGTGGAGCGCCCTCATTCCTTTAGACGTTTCTCCCGGGAGTCTTTTCATTTTTCACCGGTTTTCCGGTTTGTGTCCGATAGTTCCTGACTTTGCAAAAGTAAGTAGCCAAATAAATTACCAGGAGAAGGAGAATGGAGGCATTAAGCGAGATTGAATTCTTTTATTCTTTCAGGGAAATCCTCCACAACCAAAACCTTTCCTTTACTAAACCTACAGCTTTCCCTACAAATACTAATACTACTATATTGTCCTTTCCCTGCTTAAATATTCCTTACGACAAACTTTGTCCCTCTTTCAAGTTGTTGTTACGACTATTTATGCCATCACTATATCCTTACATATTACAAATAGTTAGCTCGTCCACCAGGTAATTCTAAATATGTTCATACTAATATATTCTAAATACTTACTTTTACAATAAACAATTGTCTAGTAATAATCTTTTTCTATTGATATTTATATTTGGTAGCGTAACACATTTTATTGGTAATTAGGTTGCTATACCTTTGTATAGTAATAGTTGTATGATATGGATTGAACTATATGAAAATAGCTATAATATATAAACAATAGAGAGTATAGTGTGTTGTGAGTTACAAAGGAGATTGTGACGAAATGTGACAATGAGTAACGTCCTTGTCCATTAGCTTTATTATTTTGTGATCGTCTCCGTGATTTGTTGACGGGCAGTCGAGTGACTTGCTACGGATACTATTCTAGTTTTTATATGCAGACTTGTACAAGCATTGCTTAGCACTTTCTAATGTAATCCACTCATCATCACAAATCCGTAGCCTACCTACCTAATACATAAATGTTATAGCAAAAGTGTAAATACTAAAGTGAGTTAAGAGAATGTCTTGTATTTAATTGCACCATATAAATACTTACTTTGCCATAAGTTTAAGCAAAAACATCAAATAGTTCTGACCATAATTTTAGTAGTATAACCATCGCTTACAAGTCACCATAACTTATATTTACATTGCCAACAAAATATACTAATGCCAAATTAGTAACTATATAACACTACATATACTTGGTGGGTACATAAAGGGGTGAGTATTATAAAGAAATAAACCGATCAAACGGATGCCTCTATATGTATCGCCGCGCGTACTCTACGCCTAACCTAACCCAAACTCTAAAACCGAAACCCTAAAACCCAAAAATCCGAAACTTTAAAACAAAAACAATTATGTAGCACCAAATCTAAAAGCATATTCTACTACATAAAGTACTAAGGCTATTCTAATGTTTTTCCCCTTCCTTCCGTATTCCTGGGTTCACTCTCTATAAATTTGTTACAGGAATTTTTGATATTTAGCCTAGTACAAGTTTGACAGGCAGACACATGAATGAAAACGGTGTAATAAGATTTTAGGATGCTCTATGGGCTCTTAAAACTTTCAGTGCCAACACATCAAAAATTATCTAAACGATTTCTACCAGTGAATTCAAGAATTCGTTGAGCTCTATAACTTCAATATCCATTGAGCCGTCCCGGTCTGATGCTCAAAATGCGAAACTGTCTTTTACTTACATTTAGTCACATGGGATGTCCTATGGCGACATTTTATGTCGCATTGGGGTTTAAGTATTTTGTTGGCAATGTAAGAATAAGTTATGGTTATAAAAATTCTGGTCAACATAGTTTTTCATTAAGTATTTTTGCTTAAACTTATGGTAAAGTGAGTATTTATATGGTTTTTGGATATTGTTTTGGTAAATAAATAATATTATGGTAAAGTACGTCTAAATAATTATGGTAGAGTTCGTTTTTATATTTTTCCATTAAATATAAGCCTTAGAGAATTATAAGCTAGCATATAATATGTAGGCACCTAAATAGCCAGCAGCTTCCGTTCCACTTTTAGTTCACAGCAGACAGTCATTTACTTCCCTTTGCCATTGTATTCTACGTGTATAGCTAATGTCCCTTCGTTGCTTGTCTGAAAAGCTCGTCATTTTGTCATTACCAATAGTACTCTTATGCTTTAACTGTAGAACTTTGTTGACCGTGTATTCATTCATTTTTGTCATGGTTCCTGGCCAAAGCTAACAAATTGCACTGCAATAAAATGTGAGAATCAACGTCATTAATAACCTAACAATGTTGTATAAAACAATCAAAGATGTACAGCAGTAATTGCACAAATTAGGAACATACTTTTAGCATAAGTAGGAACAAGTGAATGCAAATTCCATTGAATTGCCTATGGCAATATGAATCAACACTATAATATAAAATAGTACGAAAATATGTTACTATTACTAATGTTATTACTTTTGTTAAAATCTGTATAAGTGTTAAAAATATTTGTGACATATTTTCAATGTGAAAAGCAGTATACATTAATAAATGTATTTTTCTTGTATGAAAATAGGAAAATGATATAATAATGTAGCTGTTAAAGTGTTGTCGGTAATATACATCTGTTGAAATTTTGACTTAAAGTTTTGAATACTTATTTAGTCACAAAATGAATAATATCCCAGTTGCCGTGTGGCAATCAGTAGCAGAAGAATAAATCGATAATATAGTAATGTTTAATATTTTTCATCTCAAAAGTTCCAATTAAAACAAAGCAAGACAAATTAAATAGTTAAATTTGCTGTCCGTCTAAAAGGTAACCTATACTATACATAATAATATAGTGACATAGATAGTAATATGAGTGATGTAGTGTAATAAATGTAAAATATCATATCATTAAATAGCAGTAGCTAGGAAAGTGTCTGTGGGAATGTTAAATATTTGTGTGTCGAAAGGGGAAAAGAGGTATTTCTATTTTTAGATTAGAACTTGAGATATAACTTGTATGCAGCTTATAAGCACTTGAGACTTGAGCTCGCAGGTCAGGAGATGAACAAACGGCAACTACAGACGGAATATCTTATACATAATACATGAGAGTGAAAGCACGCTTTCTCTTTGCTGGCTGGCTGCCTGTCTGGCTGTTATGGAAAGCAGAAGCAGATGTACTTACGTTAAGAGACAAATTCCATTCCCAGCCCCTGCTTTCTCTCCTATAAATGCATAACTCTACTCTAGAATATAGTAGTTATCTACATCTATCCCACATGTATACACAGAACTAGTAGTAACTTAGATATTTATTGTTGGCAAGATATATTTAATCTATCCAGTTCGCTTCCGTATACAGTCTAACATATATTGGGACAATATACTATACTAAGCTTTCACAACTCATGCTTTCTCCTTCCATTCTCCTTTCTCAACGAATACCCAACTACATACATGAAATTGCTTAATCCCTTAAATAACTTTTATTAAATGCGTTGTACTACTTTTAAGTTTAGTAATTGTATTATATGATTTTCGTTTTCTGTCAACCCTGTCAATGAATGCAGAATGCCGAAATTACAAAGAGTGTGAGGATGTACCGTAGAATAAATTAAATTTCAAGGAATCAATAATTAAATACTTTGCTATCAATTTAGCACACACTTCAAATAAATATACATAGTACACTGCACTAACAGTTAACAGACATATATATATGTATTCACGAATACTATTACATATTGTGAGTGAGTGAATACCCACAATTTATTGAGAGAGAACCTCTCTATGGGAAGACTATTAATGTACTCGCACCTGTAGAGTGAGTTCGATTAGTATTATGTATATATACAACACACATAAATCTGGAAATCATTTCCATCTCTTCCCCAACAGCTACTTACGTGTACTTATTGATTTCTACCTCTCCCCACGTTAGTTATAGTATTTACTTATTAGTAATGCAAAATTGGAAGATATCCACAGATATGCATATTAACAGATGCATTCGTATGAAATTATATAACTTAGGATTTCAGATAATATGTGGAATGGAATAGCTGAATAGTGAATGAGTAAACTAAGCTGGACCATTTGTATTTGTAGATCTAAACGCGTTTAATTCAAATGTGAATTTTTAAAAGATTCATTCACTTCTCCATATATGTACGCATTTATACGTTGATGATGAGTTGATTATTTAGCATATCTTTAATAGGCATGTACATATATGTAAAGATATATCATTGACATCCAATTTAAAGTACAAATAGTTGAAGTAGAGGTAAAGTCAAATGATCTCACCGAATTTCTAGCATTTACATCACATCCCAAGTCGATCATTCTGTCTGCTATAGGAATCCGGTTGTCCTTCACTGCATACATCATGGGAGTCCATTTCGTTTCCTAAGATATTAAATAACATACATTCGCACATCTCAAAATTGTCTATTCACTATTATACTTAATATATTTTTAAAAGTGGACTCTGTAGGAATGGTGGCTTGCAAGTTCTAATTAAAAGATATAATTTTAATATTTTTAGCCAAAAACTGACAAGGCGTATTATCATTTAGATAAATTACACTGTGTAGTGCTACGAAAACACTGATGAATAGTAAAATATTGTTCTGTAAAATTACTGTATATCAATGAGGTACTCATGGTTTGGGATAATTTAATATAAAAATATACATTAAAGATTTCAATGTAATAATTCAAACTATTTTTGTTTCCAGAACTAAATAGAAAGTATTTAGAACGGGATTTCACAAACAAGAAAGTAAATTACTTTCTCGTTACTTCTTGAACTCATTACTCCGAAAAAGGAATTAGTAGTACTTAATTCATTAATATGATAGCTGTCGAATAAGTAAGTTTACAAGTAAGAGTCAACTCGAAAGAATTTGGTCATGAGCCTCACAATACAGGATACAGATTATTGGTTCCGTGTACATTATTTGGAGGAGACAGATTTTCGAAAATGTTGAGAGAGGAAACCTCAATTAAGATAATTAAGATAATTAAGATACAAAATGTGAATAACGATTACCGCGTCTTGAACTTTAGCCAGTGGTTTTGGATCATCAGATTCGCCCAGGGAGAGGGCCTTCTCATAGGTCCTCAAGGCCCCCTCCACCCCATTCCAGTCAGCTTTCTGGCACATTACCAAAAGCCTCTGGGCGTTGTACGCCTCCCGCTCCACTTTCTCCGCCGCTTCACCAAGGACTTTCTCCGAGTCAATTCCTGCGATGTCCGTCCCCGCCAAGGCAGGGTGCTTACTCGGGGATTTGGAGGGAGACTTCGGGGCACCGGCGACTCCCGCGGCGGCAGCAGCCCCCACTGCCGCTCCCACCGCCACAGCCTTCTTCGTCCCATCCCCGGGAGGAGATTTCTTCGGACTTTTCTTCGGACTCTCCTTCCCACCCGCCTTCACTGGCACGTCGTTCACTTTTAGTCTGGAAGCCCCAGGGGCGGGTTTAGTCCCTTTCGGTGTCTCAGCACCCCCGCCTTTCTTCTCCAGTTTTCCGGGACTCATTTTTGATTTGGGGGAAGCTCCAACCTCCCCCATGGCAGACTTACTGGAGGGGCGCGGTGAGGTGCCACCTTTGGCTTTGTTTGAAGGACTTTTGGCGGGGGAGGTTCCCCCTTTCTTGGACGGACTCGCACCCCCTCCACCACCAGGGGGGCTCCCAAGGGCACTTCCAGCACGCTCACCACCCCTCTGGGGCACTCGCAGTTGGATGGCGTCAGGGTCCGTTGTGCCGGGAACATAGAAACCCGCAGCAGTTATATCACTTCTGTCTATTTTGGGCGTGGAACTGGACTTTTTCCTTTCCATCCGACTGGACACACGCTGGAAGGGCGTGTCCCTGGAAGAACTATCTGAGTGCAAGTCCTCAAGGGACTTTGTGTGGAGGAGGAGTTCGTCCACATTGTCATGGACATCCAAATGCACAGGTCCCAGTAATTCCTCCAATTTGGCCTCCACGAGGTCCGAAGAGGTGCGTCCCAACTCCGGGGGCTTCTTGCGAATCCTTTTCTTGGGGCCCTTGAGGGAGGGGGAAGTTGATGGTCCTGCGTGGGACATTGGCACAGCACTGGAGTCATGGAGAAGACTGGGAGGGCCGTAACTGTACGGAGGGGGTTTGTCCAGTGTCTTGGGGATGGGGTCCAGGGGTGTCGGAATGTTTTCATCGAAGAACACTTGGTCACTGAGGTCGGAGAGGAATCCCACGTGACTCAGGTACGGGGACTCGGGCACGGGGATCTTAGACTTGGGCGGGTAGTCGTAGGGATGATTCGACATCTTGAAGGAATTGAAATGTAGGTCACTCCGTCTCACTCACCATAAACACTCATTTCAGAACTATTATACCGGGCAGCCTAACAGCTCCCAACACTACACATTTATATTATTATTATGTATTTATATTTTACTCACAAATACAGATCTCTCAAGGAGTCGAACAAAAAGACAAAAGATGCGGGTAGAAGAGCTGTTGAGTGGACATCTTTATTCTTGATTTAATCAATTCATTAGACTACATCATGTACAGGATATATTATATAACAAGACCACAGAAATAAATAGTTTAGTACAAAGTCCACTCGTTCCAGCTCCCACCTGGATTTCTCCAGCACCTTTTTCTTCTCACTCTGCCAAAATCTCAATCAACACTGAAGGCTACCTGAGGCAATGACGAAGGTTTAGCCACCACCGAGAAAGCTACCCGCACCTTCTCACAATATGCCACCAACACTCTAAAACACACATTTAGTGTATCTACATACTAGTGAATGTAAAATGTAATAAAGCAAATAAAGCAGTGCCATATACTAAATATATAAACATATACTATACTACTATATAAATAAATGTGGAGTAAGGTGCTCTGAGGCATGCAATCCTCATTCCCCACATCCAACAGCCACAGAAAACTTTCTTCACCTTTCTTCCCTACACAACAGTAGTCCATACACACACACACACACCTGACTGACTCATTGGATACACTACTCTCTTAACTTTCTTTCCCTTCAATCCCCTTCCCCCATTTACTCTATATACTATATTCAGAGTTTGACTTACTTTTTTACTCACTCACTCTCTCACTAAGTTGCACCGTTGACCTAAGGTCCTGCAAAACAATCCCAAATACTTATCTACCTTATTCATCACTTTTATTGGCTTCTAATACATATTATGCATTTATTCTAGTACATGTCACTGTAGCACTAAACTTCACAACTAACATAAACTACATACATGTGTGATATACTTCCTACATCCATTCTAAACTACAATTCCTACCTACCTATAGGTACTATACCAAATGACCAACAAAATAAATGAGTTAGACATACAACATACACCGCCAAAGAATTTCGTTCTTTCTTTCATCACAACACAAATGCCTAAACATATAACACATAATATATACATAAGTTTCAGTCCAGATGAATATTAAATAGGTACGTTAAGCATGTGAATGTATTAGTAGGTATAATAATGAATAAATATAGTATACTAAATACTACATACCAAATTACCTACCAGCGATTGCATTCAACTGCATTTTCTGTAAATGCATATTTAAAATCTGAAGAAAATCTGTGAATCTATCTGTAGAGTAATAACCTTGTCGAATATAAGAAATACATATTTATTGATTAGATTAGATACTTATTATTATTATATAATATAATGGATCTAAAAACTAAGGTTCTGTGCATGCAGATGATAATTTATACTCCTCGGGCTGCTGAAAGGAATTATCCAACTCCTTTGCTCACTAATCTTCTACAATAATCCATAGTCAGTATAAGTTGGGATAAATGTCCTTTTCCAAAGAAAAGTGGATGACCAGCTGAAGGCAATAAACTTTACAAATATCTACCACAGTATCCACCGAGAGATTTAAAGTCAGTTGCAGATGTATTTTTTATTGCTATCTTAATATATTTATTCCATTATACTCCGCTTGATGCATCTGATACTCTAATTTAACTAAGATTTTAAATGATTTAATGAAACTACAATTATTTTAAGATTTCTTTCAGATTTAAGTGTAGGTGCATACTTAATGTGCACACCAAGAAGAAAAAGCTCTAAAGTCGTCTCATATATATTTATTTAAAAAGTAATAACTGTAAACTGTACCGTAAGTAGTTTGTTGGATAAGTGGTTGTACATCTAAATTAAATGAATGAATGCCTATTTGGTGTAGGAGACTAGTAACTAAGTATAAGGAGTCTACCTGTCTACAATATAAGGAGTGTACCTGTACACTGTACACCGTGGAGGAGTATAGCTAATTGCGTGAAAGAGTCTCATTCTACAACTTGGCAATAGTTCTGTACACTTGACCCCGAGAAAGAGAGACGCCTTTAAGAAAGAAATCCCAAATAGAAGTTGGGAAACTTTTGTCGGCAACTTTTCATATAAGTACAATACCGTAATGATTCATTTGGATCAGGTGGTTAGAACTATTCAGTATGCTAATGGCAGGTAGAGCAGAAAATCTGTTATTCACAACCCAAAAATTCCTCTAAATTAGCAAAGAAGAAGATCTCCTAACGGAAAATAATAAACAAATATAGATATACATAATGTGTAATAACAAGGTTACCGCAGACACTGTTAAGCAATAGAGTGTATAACTGCCTTTAAAACATGATCTGGCGAACTAGGTCGTCTCGTGATGGCTAAGTGTGGATAACAACAGACCGGTCAACGAATTCGGTTTCCAAAATTTTGCAATTTTGTTGATTTGGTAACAAATGCCCAAGAATTATTCCACTAGTAAATACTCCTGAAAAATGTTTCATAAAATCCTGTATTTACATTTATTATTTTACTTGTTGGTTACTGTTGTCAATTACGCGTCAGAGCTCCTCAATATTTCCGTAGGGAGTTACAATTAAATAAAATACGCAATTAACAGATAGAGACTACTACCTATAACTTTCGGTTGGCACTTTATTGAACTAGTTAAATACATATTGCTCTTAAATTCTTTCTGTGTACTAAAGCAAAGCCTATAAAGCATACTAAATATTTACGCAAACACAAACCAAGATTAAATAAACAGTCGTGTACATTCAATACAATAAAAATGGCAGCTGGACGGTTTTCCATGCCACCGCAAATTTTTCAGTGTTAATTCATATCTGAGCTTTTGTATAGTTGACAGAAGAAGTAATATGTAATGCAAATATCTCAAAGACACGATAGTAGAGCGAATTCTGTAAATGATAGGGATGGCGGTCGGCTGTCTACCCAATTGACCTCTCTGCGCTATCCAGAGAGAAAGTTAAGTTGGTAATATAATAGTTGGTTGTTGGAGTGAATGTGTTATTGAGAGAGTACACGAGACTTACAAGATACAGGTATATTATTACTATTAATACCATTAGGTATAGCCAGAGACATAGACATAGAGAGAATGACGACGACCTTGCCTTGGCCGCCTATTGACCAGACCAGGCCAGTCGAGTGCAGGCATGCAGAAGTGAATATGAACATGTTGTGTGGGTGAATTCGGTGAATTCGGTGAATAATGAGAATGTGTCAGCAAAACTGCAAATGGAAGAAATTCCCACTTCCGAACTTCCGACTGTTCCGACGACGAGATGCACAGAAAAGTACAGAAAAGACTTACAAGAAAAGGCAAACACAAAATTAATGTATAATGTTGTAGACGGAGTCAGAGTCAGAAAAGAGTTGAGACTTTGACCTTGTCATCCAAATCTATAGTACATTATCCGTATCCATATTCTATAATATATTATATACATACATAAATCTGTGGACATAATACCATAGCACGTACAATAAATTCCTTGCCCTATTTACATGTTCCCTCCTCGTCTCCTCCCATCTCTCGATACGTCTCGATACATTTAAATATTATAACTATTCCTATTTTATCTGTATAACTTCAATAGACACTATTTCACCTCTAAATAAATAGCATCATAATTTGTAAAATACTTATTATACTAATATACCAGTTAATTATTTTAAAATGTCAATTTGGAGACTTAAATTTACTTAAAAGTCAAAAGTCCCCGATGTTGAAATTTCGGTGACATGAAATTACATATATGTAGTATATATTTACTTTTATCCACTTACATGAGTATATATTTACAAATTCTATTACCACTCCGATAAAGATTAAATTATCGGGTGTTTAGTGTTTAGGTATTATTTATGTTTCTGTATTCGTTCTTACAAAAGTGAAACGATCGTCAAAGAATCTTTTCTATGAAATGTAAGTGGATTACTATGTAAAGCCATTTTCTCTGTCAAATGTAAGTGTATCACCATAGCAGTTGATATTGTCTATTAAGTGCAAGATAATCACTATTGCAATCCCATTAGACTATAAAATGTAAGAAGATGGTAACAAAAATCCATATTGGCTACCATTTATACCATATGGATCCATTTAGACAATTATAATCCCCATACCAATCCATCTTGACTGCTAAATACAAGATAATCCCCATAGCAATTCATTCCGACTACTTATTACTATTGCGTCAGTATTTGATGCACAATGCAACGTATGTATAACTCATTAAAAATAATTCTAAGGCACTCGGATCATTATAGAGCACAGGCCAGACAGTTACCGAAATGCAACTTACTATGAAGTACAGGTTACTATCTGCGGTATGGATAAATGTGCAGAAATGCTTCCCTATAATATTTTCCACCCAATTACTATAAAGAGACGGTCAGTGTTAGTCTATAATTAAATATTATCTGTAAGTATTAAACTTTTGTTATTGTTATCTCATAATTTATGCATGTGTTGGTGTTGCTGCATGCCTAAAGCCCAGGTCATAATAGAATAACCACATGGCAGTGTAAATAATCCTACTTACGAATAATAATAAGTGCATTGGAAGGACACAGCAGTCCAGGGATGAACTTTATTCAGAAGATATTTATTTGTATCGTGTATTTGTATCACAAGGAAGGGAAAATAAATTTCCCTGCTGCCCTACTTTTAATAATGGCACAGTTATCTTTAGTTGGTATTGTCATTGTCTACAACTCTGAGCTATATCATAATGTGTCTTGAGTACAATAAAGTTTTGTCGATTCTTATTGTGTCCACATAAAGATCACAATTTCCTGTCATTGTTGAATGTGGCTCATCCTTAGTTCATCACATGAAAGACGGACAAAAAGTTCAAAGAAACAGCCAGGAAGGACTACAATGAGAAAGCGGTGAAAGTCCGGCCCAGTGAAAGCATCCGCGATTTCCATTAGAATTAGCTACGAGGGGGCTGGTACTATCGAAATCTTCTATATGTGAAAGAATATACTGTAAGTAGTCCAGTGCACATTTCCATGAATACAAATACAAACACAATACACAATTGGAGCTACACAAACGACGAGTACTTTTGACATAGAATTTGTTTCTAATATAATAAATATACTGAAAATATTCACGTACCATGCCACATTCAATATAGGAGCAATGAGATCAGTGGCGTAACTAGACGTAGGCTAAGTAGGCCAAAGCCTACATGGAGTTTTGCAAAATCGCATCATTACGCATACAGTTTTACAGAAATAAAGATTTCTTTCCTTAACAGAAATTCTCAAAAGCCTAGAAAAGCTTTAGCTTTTAGCCTTAAGGCCTGAACCACAGGCACCTGTCAGATGTCGCAGATACACTCCTGGGGAAAATACAAATCTATACCCACAAGACGGCACAGCAAAATAAATGCGGGGATATAGGAACTTCGCCAAACAAAAGCTATGGCAAAACAATGCAAAAAAATTGGCACTTCACGCAATTATACCTATTAGAAATTATTTAAAATTCACAAAATTGAGAATACAATTATTTTTTAAAAAACTGCACACAATATTTTGAAAATAGCAGAACAAAATTGCAGTCAAATAAATGCTCGATTCACCAATAACCCAAAAAAAGTTTAGTTTCAGCTAAAATACCCAAAAAATGTTTGCTTACGGGCAAACAATTTTGAAAAAGTTATTACGACAATGTTTACGGACGTCACGAACTCTATTCCCCTCATAAACACGGTCCGTATGTCCAGTTATACATTAGCATTTTCCCGAGTTTGGACACGCCTGAACGTCCAATTTTGTTCTAGTTACGCCACTGAATGAGACTCAGCTTACTGTTGTCATTCCTACACAAGAGATAGTAATTTCTGCTTAATATATATGGACATTCATATTTATATTTATTATAATAACAATCAAGTGTTAATTTTATATTTAATATTACAATATAACTAATTCTTTGGAGAGTGGGATGTGGATTGTATGTACTCTGCTCCATATTCTACTGTCCTTATTTCTCCGACCTATTCTAACTCGCTCTGAGCAGAATTGACTTTTCTCAAATACAATGCATAGGGTGGGAGAAAGCGCTACGTCTTCCTCTGTCGGACTGAACGATGAAGGAAAGGATATAATGCGGTTAGCAGTGTAATTAATATGTCGTAGGCATAGAAGACCGACCTTCAGGCACATGGTACCCTATGTCCATGTGTGTAATGTAATTTGTCAATGGTGGATTACATTTTGTGGTCGGGAAATCAATTTTTTAATTTTTGCTGGTTTTCTTGAAATTCTGTCGCATTTGGGAGTGGTGTCTTTAGCCCATTTAACATACTTTGTCCAAATTTTACTGGAATTGATGACGTCATATTTATTATGCAGAGCTTCCGGTCCAAAATGGGTCAATATTGAGCATACATGGTGTGGCTGACAATTCCTCCTTTGAAAACTGTTTTTGTCATTGTTATTGGCTCTTTACCCCTCATATGCTAAATGTTGAAAATTATTACTGTTTAAGCTTAACACAGATTCAGAGGTATTCACTAAACAATACTAACAAAATTTGAAGTCAATATTTTATGTAATATCTCCGAATTCAAGCTTTGGACCCTCTGTAGATAGGTAGAATATTCATTCCAGTAGCGTGATAGGCTTGATAATTGTTGAAAAGTCCTGCTGGGCACTGAAGTGGGTGTTGAGCCTTTTTCCTAATTTTCTAATGGCTCTGCATTAGTTTGTAGAGTGCAATGCAAAAAAAGTGAGAGAAAATTGATTGACGTTGTAGTTGAACGGAGACCTAAATAATTAAGATGAGAAATCAAAGGAGAGACTCAATTTATTGCTACATACTTTTTCCTTCGTCCTCCCCATGTCCCCATATGGCCAAATAACAAACCGGAAAAACATGAATTTGAGTCACTCGAAGTGAAATAGAGCAGCCGTGGAGTGCATTGGATTTAGTACAATGAAATTGTGTTCAGGAAGGAAAGACACATACCGTGAACAGATGTCCTTTCTATTTATTATTAGCCCGCCCGAGTGTGCGAGGCTGGCTTATGTAATCGCAATGTCTGTCCGTGCGTCCGTCCGTGCGTCCGTGCGT
>JAQFYC010000314.1:0-63916 GCA_034694165.1 Tomocerus mixtus
CCGACGTACACGTACGTACGTAGCAGTGCAATTTCAATTTCTGGCAGGCTTGACTTGCTCTTGCTTGCTGGGCATAGCTATTAGCAATGCATTTTACCTTGCGATGCCACTCATTTAATATACTATACTACTACTATGCGAGATTCCTCCAACTCACTCGAAAATCTCATTCTCACTCACATTTCCAGAAGAACAGCGAATTGCTAAGATTTCTAAGCCACAGCACAGCTTTAGCTAGCTACTACCTACTCTCATTTCCCGAAATCGGTTAATCAGCTCAGAAATTACATGTTCTAACAAACCAAATTGCTGATAAGATGAGGCGGGGTTAGGGTGAGGCTCTTTATAAAGTTCACAAAGAAATACCTTCAAGAATTGCTAATGCATAATACAGATGTCTTAGATTTGAACGAAGAATGAACTACAGCTACGTTATGTTAGTTAGAGGAACCAGACTAGACCAGACCAGGCCACTTACTTTAGTAACGTCACAACTAACACAACATAAGCATAAATCCTTGTTAACGCTTGTTCAGTTGTGGTACGTAAAACATGTACCATTCTTACGCTACCCACGTCTGCTTCAAGTCTGTACTTACGTATTTATCTGCACTAACTATTTACATATTTGCCTTCCTAAAAACTGATGAAACATGTAGTGAATGCAGGATTTGGATTATATTGTAAAAAGTGTAAGATAAGAATGATGTTAAGATTTCAATTTAATATTCAATATTCAATCAAAGGCTATTATACAGCTTGATGTGTGTGTGACGTTAGTTTAGGTAATAATGTATTTACTTACACTTAAATGTAGTTTCGCATGCTAAACCTTATCATTTAATACTAACACATAGATCAAATCAAAATCAAGACTGGGCTAAGACTTAAGACACTACCAAGACATGAGGTGTAAACCGACTGTATCTGTACAGGGAAAATAATAGCATCTTTCGCCACAGTGCCTATCATAAAATGGCACACATCGACACATCCCTGTCATAAGTGGAGAGGCCTATAGTAGGTATTAGCTATAACCAGTTAAGACAATGCACATTTATTTATCCAAATTCCATTCAGGATTTCACTGGCTCATTGACAAGTTTTTTTAGTATTATTTCTCAGTTCTTCTGGCTTCTTAATAATGATGAGTAGAGTACAAGTTCAGTAGAGGTACTTCGTCTACTTGACTTTGGCACTGGCATCTCTTCACTATCTGACTGAAATAAAGAACTAGCCGGCCGCCTATTTGCTCTACTTAAAGGTAATTACTGCACCAAATTGGAACGCAAATAAATCATGCCGCATTTGATTTCACATTTTAAATAATAGTATAGCCCTTCATGGTATCACATCCCCATCAGATATATATGCACTCAGGCCAGGCTCACTTTCCAATTATTTGCCAAAAGATTTTTTAGTAATAACATTTTATTAGTTCCTTTAGATAACGCATAGCTCAGGTTTACGTTTACCTACCTTAAATGTATTTTGCCATTTCATTGGATCAATATATCACAACAATAAGAGAGCAATATCACCTTTAGTGTTTGTGTAGTGATGATGTGGCCCTACCCATGCTAATTACAGTTTGTTTAGGGCTCCTTGCCAAATAATCAATAGTTTGACCTCTAGGGCGGTTCAGAGGTGACCATTTTCTCTAGTTTTTTGCTAAATAAAACAATAATCCCAGTTCCTTTTATCTGCTTCATTGCAGATTTCTTAATAATATATAATTACCATTTGTAGTAGGCAGAATTTCTACATAGAGTAGTTTATTTACTTAAATGTTACCTATCTAATGTAGGTATTCCATATAGGTAGTTAAGTTTGTTAATAAACAGTTTTTATAATGTTATTGCACAGAGGTACGTACAAGTCCATGTAAATAAAAGTGGGATAAAAAAAGTGTTGAGTCATATCATATTGCTATATACACAACGGATAACTATGTACACATTTGCATACATCCCCATCACACCCCACTTAAGTACTTAAGTTAAAGATTAAATTTCTAAAGAATGAGGATTTGCACAGTGATAGTTAAGTATTAACTTGATTGCGCCACAGAGACAAGAACAAGACAACAACCAGACCAGGATGAAAGTATTCAGAAAATAATAATAATACAGATACCTAATATTTCCTTACATCCTATTGCAGTATCTATCTCTCAATCTAAGAATACAATTAATTAGTTTAGTATGTATAAAAACTTTAAGGGAGGAGTCGGAACTTTAATTCTCTTGGGCAAATACTCAAATACTCAAATACCGTACGTGTTATGTTGTGAGCAACTAACGGGGGGAGTTCAGTTTAATCTCTTGTGCAACTGATTATTGTTTACAAAGCTCACTACTAAGATATACTACCTTACCTCCCAATTTATTAATCACGGATTACTTTACATTAAATTATATAGATCATGTATGTACTTAAGATATTCCGTAGATCCTTATTATTATATTGTATGTACTTTTCTTTTAAAATGCTTCCCATTCTTTTATGTCTTCAGACTACAGACAGAAATACTGCATATTATTATGTGCATGTATGTATTATGTATATAGTTGATGACACACGTTGTGTGCATGGATGCTCTCCTGCTTGGGAAATTCCTTCAGATCTGTGAAGGATGCGAAATTACAACTAACGCGTTTATTTGGATACGTTAGAGTGAACACGGAACTTGTACTAGTGAATGCGTACGTAAAAGCTACGTGTAAGTACATTCTGTAAGCTAAGTAGGTATTGTAATCATTATGGTACATGCTAACAATGAGTAAGTAAGCGTATGTAATGCCTGTGTGCAACTATCTGGATAAAATCAGTTAAATCTCTGTAAAATATAAAAGTGTATTGCATAATAATATTGTATTATGTGTTGTTCTATTCTTTAAGTGTAGTGTGTGCACTAATGCAGATAAATAATCTGGTGGTTTGGTTTGGTTTGGTTTGCTAGTGTATTGTATCAGTATCTGTGCCACTTACTTACTTAGCTACTACACTGAATCTACCTTGTTACCTAGAGAGAGATAATGTGTATGTAATATAAATTAGTAAGACGGCTCCTGCCTAACAGCCGAATCCAGTAGCCTTCTTGCTGTAATTACAATACAGGATTTTATTTTATTGACAAGGATTCTAGAAATCAGGAATTTCTGTACGGATTTTCCGTATTTTCCACACTTTTACTTCTTATCACATTCACAAAATAATACACACATCTTATCATTGATAAAAGGATCTTTGGGTTATAAAATTGCTAAATGTCAAGACTCATCTGTGTATTATATCTGTACTTACCTACTCATTTAATTTTTTATATAGTGCACACTGCGTTGTGGGATTTTTATAAGAATAGCTTACTGTAGGATCTCAATGAAGAGTTTTTTGCAACAGGATATAGTTTTCCCACAACGTAACTTAAGTATACATGTCTAACACAATTTGCTTTTAATGTTCATTTCTATTTTTAATAGTATTTTGTATCTACCTATGTACTACATCATATCGTATCGTATCATACGGCTGACTAGACTTGTGATGAATGAATCAATGTTAAGTTATGCAAAAAATGTGACAGATTGTCAACAACTCAAAGTTCGATTCTGGGGGTATCCCCAATAATTAGTGAATCCATTTCCCAAGACAACAGAACACCTGTTGACAATTTTAAATACAGTTTACACCTTCTAGTGAATTATTATATCTGGTATCATAATTCACTTGAAGTATCTGTATAGGTAAGTAAATATGTGTAGGATGGATTGAATTGGAGTAATTGATTACTGTAATGTAAAAGTATTGCACGTGTATTGGTGCTAGATAAGTAGATATAAAGAAACATGTGTAAAGCTTTCAATTCGGTTGAAACTCAAAGCGTCCGCATAAAAGAGAAGTAAGTAGTTCATGGTCTGCCCTCCCTTATCAAGTTATCAGGAAACTTGATCGTTTGCACAATATAAATACCTACACAAAATTAGGTGTATATTTATGACTATAGATTTGTAGATTGCTGGTAATGTACATAGTAGGTGTACCTGGGAAAATCTTATCTACCTATGCATGTACATAACACCAAGGGCTTTGTGTGTCTATTAGTATGTCTATGGAAAAATAACTTTGATGATTAAACCTGTGCATAGACATAAATATATACATGAGTATTACGACAGAAATGTTAACACATCTTTGCACTTTTGTGTTCTAGTATACCTACATATAATCTGTTTTTGATCATAAAGTATCTATTTATACCGCTTTTTAATATAAGCGTAAGTAAATATAACGTGTCGATACAAAATATACATGCAATTACATTGTATCATACTAAGTTTGTGGTTTTGCTACTTAATGTCAGTTAATGATGTCATTGGACTTTTATACTAAAGTCCAATCGGTTAGAGTTGACGAATTGTATCCAGGCATTAGGTGTTTGGATAAATTGATTTTTCAGTTCAAGTATAAATTTAGGTAACTCTTAAAAATAGCAAGCTACCAAAAGGCATAAAACAGTTTGTTTTTATTGCTGGACTCCACTTCCAATTCCATTTCCACTTACTGTCATAATAAACAGGAAAATTGATATTCGTCATCCTCCACTCGGTATATGTATTACTAATTAAACGGAGTAAACAAATTCTAGCTGTGTGGTAGTTGGTTGATGTCCATGAACTTGCCGACTGTTATTTCATCTGAATGACAAAGTTCAAAGTCTCTGTAATAATTAAACTGCAAAATTGCTACAAATATGTTTTTAATTTCGGAAAGTTATTAACTACAATGTATCTATGTGTTTACTTGATAATTCCAAGTTTAACGTTCATCACAGCCCAATGTACTAAAACGCAATGGGAAAGAAATGCGGAGTGTGTATTTCTTTTGCTAATTAATGAGTTTATAAAGTTATTTTGCTGGCAAACAGCTATTTCTCTTTACGTCGTGACGAAGAGTTCATTCCTTGCACAATAATGAAAATAATAGAGTTTTGAGGTGTCTTTAAAAAATACATTCATCGATCCATCCAACTGCATTGCACATATACATATGTGCAATACACTGAAATCTGATTCCAGGGGAACGTCAGTGACGTAAACCAGTTTTTATAGTAATTAATGTACTGTCTAGTGTTCGTCTATATTCTCGGTATGATATTATACTATACACACAATAAAACATACTTAATAGTTATGGAAATTACCATTTCCAGTCTGACGATGAGTCGTTATAGCTTACCGTATTTACTTATGAGATTTTATAAAAGAATGCTAAATGCTACCTATGCACTATCTGATATGTAAAGTGGAATTGCAATTATTTTCTTGAAGATCAATGTAGTAATTGATGGTAATACTGTTATAGATTTGGATTATTTCTGAAAATTATCAATGAGTCAGCATTCAGCATATACTTACATACATTATGTACTAATAAATAACTGGGTACAGCAACTAAAAGTATTTAATTGAGGAAATAATCTATAGGCAAATACAATAGGCCCAGACAGATATCAAGGCATAAATTAGGTAATGCACATAAATACCTAGCAAGTAAGTACAAGTAGATTACAATTGTAAACGTATTAATACGTCCAATCGGGAAATCTATGTTGTCATTCATATATGAGGTTAATTGCAAGAATCCTTGTCTAAAATACATACTATTACAGATATGAATAGTATGAGTGAGAGAGTTAGAGAGACAAAATTAGATGACTCACTGCATAAAAATGTAGAAACGAAGCATGCCGCATACCTAAAAGGAGTCACGCTCCATTTTAGACAACACAACAGATGAGGTATCGTAAATTGGAAACGTGCAACTGTCTTGCCTAAATGATATTAAGTATATGTATAATACGTAATGTAGGTAGTAATAGGTACACTGTAAAAACCTAACGTAAGCGTCAATTGATGAGGTAAATACTTACGTACAGATATAATAACCCTTCCCTGTCTCTTTGGATGTCAAATCATAATTACAGCTTTCTACAGATTAAATACAGTTGTTGTAAAAAGTAAAGCCTTTTCAGGTTCACACAACGCTACATGAACAATGAATTCAAACGTTTGAAGTTTAGGTCAGTAAGAAAATTGACTCAAAGGATTTTAAGAAGAAAACAAACTTGAGGAAATAATTACATTTGAGGACAAATTATAGTATTTATGTCTTTCCATTCAATAACAAAATCCAATTATCATATAAGGTAAATGCTTTTAATTAGAAACATCTGCCGACAATAGGAAAATTGAGCCAATACAAAATAAATGCAATTCCCCATTACGTAAGGTACCTTTATGTACACTGCAATTGATCTGATTACCTCGCCTGAGGTATGTTCTTTTGATGTAATGTTTTTGCAGGTAATTGTGGTAATTCCATAAACACCGGATGCAGTTGCTATTCTCTATGCACACAACATTCAGCTATTACCCATTTTTTATGTCTTATCTTAAAAATATTTTAGGTATACTGAATACCAATTTTTTCACTTTCATAAATCATCAATTAATAAGCATTTTTGTGTTTTTGCTTCCTAAATGGGATAATGGACTTACATAAATATCAACAAAATTTTGCAAATATACCGAAAGGAAAATATTTAAACTGCAATAGGTAGGATCAAGTTTTTGGCACATACTACACACTAGATAAATAGCAACATAATTATGTATGTGTACTGGTATACTACATAGATGCATTTGCAGTACATAACATGTGTTTTTTTATTATTTATTTACTGCCTATGCAATTACTAATAGTACAATGATAAAAACAGCTTTTTCAGAAGTTAAAGGTACATAATCGGCTTTGGTTTTTACCATGTACACAAGTGTACTATAGTATTGTAGTTTGTTCTAAGATAAAGATCTTAAGTTGGGGTACTGGACCGACAATGTGCGAAAAAATAAACAACGAGTACCTACATAACTATGTATTATCCAGAATAGGATGTTTTGTTTACCTGGTTCTCATTGCATTACTTTCGATAGGATTTTTGTGCTAGCAGGTACATTTAAATTGCATAGTAGCAGAGGTAGTACAGAATTAATTGTACAAAAATTTAGGAATGGAAATAATTTGTTCGCGTAACTAGCCAAATATTGTTTGCCTTTGTCGAATCGCTTAGTTAATTTTTTTATTTGAATGCGTTTCAGACTAAAATGCATACAATACTAGAATACATAAAAGCAACCTAAAGTTATGCCTGTGTGTTCCATTAAATTGGATAGAGAGAGAAACTGGACTAGCCCAATAAATGAGGGTTATAATAGTATCATTAGGAGAAGCCGACGTGTACAGCATGAGTATAGGTATGATAGTGACTTATAGTAGTAGATAGAAACTGCAGCAACCTGACTCTGACTAGGTGGCATGGCATCTCATCGCCTTCTCCTTATCTCATGGGATTTTCTAGTATTTGACTTTGATCTTCTACATCCACCTGTGTAGAAGTAATCTCTGCCCTCATAATTTTAATTAACCACGTTAGTAGCAATTTAGCTGAAATCATGTAATGTACTAGGATTAGAGATAAAGTGGCGACTTATTCATAAAGTTCTAACGACTACGTAATAGTAATAGCACTACATGCTCTCTGCTTTCCTTACTGCTATTAGCTGACAAGTTTTTCTAGCTGTTCCTCATTTATCAAAAGGATTTAGAGATATTAGCCGCCACACTACACTAAACCACACCATGAAATCCTTATAGGTACATACACAACTGATATCACTATGCGTGCTATCTAATAAAAATCCAAATAGATTATAGGTACTTCATCATAGATGAAATAGTTACCTACTTAAAAATAAGTACATAAATATGCAAAGATATGTTATGCAAGTCTAATATTATGAATTGTAAATTGTAATGCAATACAACTTTGTTTTATTTGAGTGAGTGTGAGTGAGTTTTGTGTTTGTACCTAATACATACAATGTCATGGGTTGTTGTATTTGTATCTGTAGTTGTAGTTGTGGGTATACATGCAAGGAAAACATTTGTCTTGCCTTAACCTAACTCAAGGCAAAGCGATAAATTCTAATCTACTTAAGCTTCAGCCAAAGCCAAAGCTAGCTAACAAGCATTTACAAACTCTATAATTCCAAATTAGTAAGTCTTCGAAGAAGATTGCTTCTGTGATTTTTATGCTCGCTCTGAGTTTACGAGAAGACAAGAGTTCCGTTGCTCTTGTCTTATAAATGCCTTGCCGATCCCTCTCCTTTCATCATTACAGTCTCTGTATTTGCATTAGGTTTAGGTAATTTGAAGTGGGAAACCAAAACCAAACCAACCACCAATCTAACAGCTAACTAACAAAAACAGCTAAACTTACCATTAACACTAATAATAATGCAAACAAACTAAAGATATGATGATAATCTCTTCCCAAATCATTTTAACATTTTAAAATAATACTATCGATTCACGTTTCACAGCCTTCCTTAACTACAACTGACAAAGTAGGAGCTACAAAAACGTGTACGTTACACACCAAAGCAAAATCATTCGCTTAAGTATTTATATCACATTTAGAAATACTTATACACAGAATGAGTATCATATCAAGCCAGGCCAGGCTAGAGGGCAATTTAGCTTTAACACTATATACAGTACACACATGTACTGATAGACAAGACACGGGAAATACAGAATAAACAGTGAGTAATCTTAGAAGGCAAGATGTATAGAGATAGACGTAGTTAAGAGAAGGAACTGTCCGTAATCCGCATCCACGTCCTGGACGAAAATCAACAAGTGTTGCAAATGTAAGTTCTAATGCCTAAATGGGATTTCCCACTCCACTCCAGCAATTCAGCCAATAGCTACAATCTACATAGCGTTATAACCTTACACTAAGATTACGTAGGTACTCTTACTTTTGCTTATGGACGAATGAATGTCAGATCTCT
The DNA here is from genome assembly GCA_034694165.1 of Tomocerus mixtus. Lineage (NCBI taxonomy): Eukaryota > Metazoa > Arthropoda > Collembola > Entomobryomorpha > Tomoceridae > Tomocerus > Tomocerus mixtus. The sequence continues at coordinate 8,919 of JAQFYC010000314.1, forward strand.
TCTGGGTTTCTGCTCTTCTTATTTATCACGGATGAAATAACTATACGAATCTACATGTGCAAAATAGGTATTACGTAAAGATAAATATTTTATTCGTACGTACACATCGTTGACTTGACTTGAGGGAATTAATTTGCTATTTGATACCGGACTAGCCTGGCTTATCTGTATTGGTCGAGACTCTAGGTATAGAGATATGAATTAGCTATCCATTTCAATTCTGCATCTGTCTGTCCGTCTGTCTCTATATTATGGTTTCTCTGTGTTGTGTATGTATTTATTTACTCTTAAGAAAATAATATGGTAAAGTTGAAGGAAATACATATAGTGTAATGTGCGTGTTGTGTAGATTTGAACTGTAGGAAAGTAAAAGATATACATTAAAAGCTAAGCATTGTGCTTATATATTTCTGTGATGCACTTCTTTCCCTAAGATCCGTAAGATGTTCATTTAATGTGCATACATGGGTTATCTACATATTATGTGTGTGTAGTTTACGTATGTTCGTATGTACGAGTTAAATGATAAAGTTGAAGACAGAGAACACCCACAAACTCAATCTAAGAGCAAAAGCAAAAGCAAAGCAAGTTTAGCTGTGGCCTATTATTCAGAATCCTAACAAATTTATTTGTTGCATTACCTATCTATTACACTATGCATTAGGATTAGATGGATAACTTGCCCATTTCAAACAAACAACACAGTCTTATAAGTATTATCTAAGAAACTATCTCTACATACTCCTGCATGGAAACAACACTTACTTTCGATCTCAATAATTCAAATCCTTCCACTAAACAACAACTATGTACAACTACATAAACATATAATATCTATAAACATCAATTTTAAATATCTAGTGAGTCTCTAATAGTTTTCCTAAGTAATGCAAACCTTCAACATTTTCCCTATCTCTACATACAAGAAAATGAATCAACGGAATCTCCAATCAGATCATATCATATTATTACTAATTTTCTAAACATTTCTTTTCTTGCACTTGAACTGGAACTTTTACACTACATTAAGCACTTGGCTCCTCCATTTCGCTTATTCTTGCCTAGGATGCTATTGCAAATATGTAGGAACTAAAGATAAGTGATTAGGTCATAATGAGTACCTGTGATGTTGTACATACTTGTCTTGTATGTAGATCAGTTCTCAACTGATACTGATATGTATGGATGTCTTTAACAAATCTTAAGCCAGCATTTGCATGCATATAGATATTAAGTATGTATTTGTACATACACATTTAGTAAATACATGGACATGTACATGGGAATTGTTTTGAATTTGAAAAATTTGAGGAGGGGTATCTTTTCATTGTATTCCGTTGGTTTTTATGCATCATTTACACCACTACGTTCATAAGTATGCAAGTATAGCATTCTGGGATTGAGAGTAAGTGCAGGTTATACTTACGCAGTAAAAATCATGTTAATCAAAAGGAGATTTTTACCTAAGTAGGTTCTTAGAGTTGCCTTGACTGTGACTATGACTATGACTCTGATCTGAGATGTTGGATTGTCTGGCTGGCTGGCTTGGCTGGGGAGACTCACTTTGCTCATTGTCATATTATGTTGTGTTATGTTATGTAGATAGATAGATAGTAGAAATAGATGGATATTTTATGTGTGAAGATATAGTTAGTTATTTTTGCGTTAGTTATTTACTAATACCTGATGTGATGTGATATGTGAAGCAAATAGATGTTCAGTAGTTCAGTTCTTTTCTTAATCGGGATGAAAAGATTACATTACAGACACAATGGAACATTCCTGTCCTGTTTTGTTGTCTGTTGTAGTGAGTGTTATGTTCATAGGAACTTATTAAGAAGAATCCAATCGAATCGAGTGGAATATGTTAATGCATAAGATAGGAGATAGGGCGACTAACAACGAAAACAGAATATTATGGGAACCAGAGAGAATGTACAGATAATTGCAGGAATTGATCTACGATTTCCATCTCAATCTCATTTAAAACAAAACCAATTACAACATAACTATTCTTCCCAATTGTATTTATGTACCAGATCTGTAAAAAATAGAAATGGAAATGCTGGCGCTAACTGTTTTCCTCCCTTTCTCATTTCGCCGACTTTCATGTCTCAACAAAACTAATCGCATGTTTACTATTTTCATTTTCTCAAGCTATTTTATACTTTAGTCTAAGATTCTTTGTAAATCAGGTAACTCTTCATTCCACACATTATTTTTACTTAATTTGTTTTTTCATGAAGTTGGAAAATATTTCCACCTTGCTTGCTACTTACTTACTTACTTACTTACCCAACTTACTTAAATACAAATACTACTACTATCTAAATATTCTACTCTATTGTACTACAGAAACTACAGATACTGATACTACTACGACTTGTTACTTACTTACTAAGTTAACCTTGCCCCTGTCTTACTTGCTAAATGAGTTGCTTGTTAGATAAGCTAACAATACTGATAACATGTATGATCTATCACTGCACATAGCTAATGCTTACATACATTACATTACATTACATTATACACTCTGCAATGCATAGTAGTAATATTTGCATTAAACTATCTACATATACAAGAGATAGCATAATATAATAGTAAAGTAGTAAATAGTCACTAGCTCTTTAGCTAATGGAAACTCAAACAAGACAAGCTTAAGTAAGTTAAGTGGAGCGATAGCGAACTGGTCTTCTAATACTTTGTAGTTCAAAGCACTCCCATCACATCACAATCACAATACAATTGATGCCAAATGCGAAATGCAGTCCGCATTGTAATAGTAATTGTAATGCAAAGCAGACAGATAGTCTCGATCGTCTCGTCTCTTCGTCCTTTCTTCGTATCGTCTCACAATTTCATTCCTTCTTATAGTAGTGGCCATCTCTATACATATCTGTACATATCTGAACATACATACCAGTATTACAATATTCTTTCTACTACCTATATAGTAAACGCTACCTTGACTTTGACTACTTATTCTACTACATACTACATACTACATAACACGATATACTTTTTTACCTTTCGACTTAACTTTGATGGAACTTTGTTTTTCTTTTCTTTAAGAGATGGGGGACTTTATACAACTATCAGTGGCTTTATAACAGAGTTTAGCTTGCATTGCACACTCTGATTTAAATAATTTCCGCTCCAATTCATCAAATCGGAAAATCCCTCTTTTGATTGTAGTCTTTGTTCATTTCACTTACGTATTGGCAATGTACTATTTAGTAAATACCTAGTAAGTATGTAGTATAAAGTTTCTTATAAAGCTATCTCCATGTTTTTGTTTTTCTAATTCCTTTATATTACATTAACTCAATGTTCAATACAATCCAGTTCAATCCAATTCAATTTTTGATTTTACTAAGCTAAGCTAAGATACATTTTAATATTGATACAACGTTGGTGTACTCGTAGACGTAGTGTTGCTATCATATCATATCTCTGTCTATCTCCCTGTGCTGTCTGTCTGTGTGATGCGATGTGCTAATGCTGAAAGGAATGAAATGTAAGATTCATTTACCTGAGGGCCACCCTGCTTTGAATTCTCTTCAGCGTTACTGATAACATATCATCAAATAATCATAAATTAGAGATACCTCCATATGTGCCTCCTTAAATTTAAGATTAGTCAAAGTCAAGTAAAATACAGAGTATCAAACTTTATTTGAATATGATGAAGATGCTCCAACCACTTCATTAACTATTCAACGTCCTTTTGTCTCGCCACTTGCAATTGTGAGTGACTCGATCTCATCTCCCATTTTTATATGCAGATACTGATAGTAATAAGTACACAGCAATGCAATGGATAGCTACTTGGCATTTTGCATTCCATACCTAAAAAGCTACCTAGTACTGTACTTAGAGATTGTTTCTTCCTTCTTATCCTACCTACAGTACATACATCTTGTCATTTACATGAACACAGTGCATTACATGCATTGCAATTCTCATTCTGATGTAGATCTACGATATAGTATTCTACGGAAAGGTTAATGTAATAAGCATTTACGTGTCTAATTGCTCATGTTTCTATAATTTGTAATTGTATTTGTAATTATACTGTTGAAATCCATGCATCTAAATATTAATCGATTTTTATTTACCTCAATTATAATACAAACTCTATTATCATCTTATCATGAAGCAGAGAAAGAAGCATTGCAGGTAACTAAAGTAGGTACTTAATATACTGCCTTCTCTTAGTTAATATATTCCTTTGATTTCATGAAAATCGCTTGCGATTCCCTTTCAGATCAACAGGTAGGTATTATATCATTATCAGTTGCGTTGTGTTGTAGTTGTGAGTGACCCTTTACAAATATGGACTCTTTTAGAAACAACAAAATACTGCCTACATACGTAAAAGCAACAGATATGCAATCTATTCTAATTCCCATTCTCTTTACATTAGAATTCTTCGCCAATCGTGGGTAGTGCTCTTTTAAACAATAAATAATATGTTTATCTATCTAAATATCTATGTACATAGCTAAAGGATGCACCCAATCCAAGTTCAATTCAGTAATACCGACTACCGACATCAAAATATTTAAATATTACATTACGTCGCTACCTTAAATCAGCCAATGTTGCATGATCTGCCATGCTACTGTAATCCTTTATTATTATAATACAATTATTACCTCTCATTACATAGATCAAAGAAAGAGGAAGACAGGGGGCTGTGAAATGAATTATATTAAGAGTGATCCCTGTTTTCTCGCTCCTATGCTATAAACATTTCCTTCGACTTTTCATTTCAAATGTATATTTAAGCAATCGTAAATAAGAGATGCATCCTGCATTTTAAAATAAAAAGGCCCCATGTTAAATGGTTTAGTTTTGGTCAGACCAGACCAGGTACAGAATTCGATTTGCAGTTAAAGTAGGCAGTAATGCTTGTAAACCTGCTAAGCACGCTCTGCTCTGGATTAAAGTACTTGGGAATAACCTATGTAAATTTAGATGACTCAAATTTCCATGGATGAAGTCATTCGTCACTTTTGCAGATCACCGTTTCCTTAAATTGCTCTATAAGTTTTTATACACTGCTAAGTATTCTCTATGCATTGGGTATTCCTATTGTGTTATAGATATAATTATTGCAGCTGTCAATCAAACACGTAAAACACAGTCTGCCTACGTACGTACGTATTTTATACAAAAGAATATTTTAGCACGAATATTAAGGTTTGTGTGGCAGTTGGATGTGTAACTGCCTGTTTAGTATCACTTTCAGTAGACAAAAAGCAAAGATTTCAGCAGTCCAGTCCAGGTCCAGTCCAACACCAGCAGAGAACGTTATAAATGAGATCAAAAGTAAATGTGGACAGGTACACCGCACGCCACGGCCACACATTAGACACTACACATGTGGATTTGCAATGATATCGATGCATAGAGGAAAAAGTATAGACAAGCGTAAAACCCCAAACATTGTTCGGAAATCACATTACAGCTGACATTACCAGGAATACCTACGCCATAATTTTCTATCAGCTGTGTGATCTTTTAGAAAATGAATTCAATGCAATTCAATGTATGGACGTTCGTTTAGCAGCAAGTATCACAATCTACTATCTCCTACATAAATACTACTAGTCAGGCGGCTGATATTTAGCCAAAGGCTTTTTGCATGATGCTGATGCTTACATATAAATAAGTATACATACGATAGGTACACGAACGACAACATTTCATTCTAAAAAACTATTTAAATGCAAATTATGGCGTAATCATTTCGAGTGTGTCATTTTCATGTATGCACATAAATACCTACTTATGTATTTTGATACGTAGGTTTACGTAGTAAACTAGGTACCTAATTATACCTATACTAATTGTGATACAATGCTTCCAGGCCACTATGAAAGTTTTCCATTTCATTATTCATGAATTTAAAACCGATCCATATATAAAACTTTCTATGAATATACTGTACAAGCTTAAATTTTTGATGAATGCGTAATGAACAAAAATATTTTTACCATCTATGTAGTTGAAAATGGTCAAAAATGAGCAAAGAAAACAGACAGGTCACTTACTCAAAGGATCACAATCTGTACCCACGTTTTCTCCCTCGCATGTCATATACACAAATAACCATGCACATAATACTCAAGTTTTCTGCGTCTGTGGCATGGCTTATTGTTAGATCCTTTGGAGGAGAAAAATGTAGATGTATGGCATGGATGGCTAATAGCAATGTATTAGGTAGGCAAGTAAGGTACCCAAATAGTAGGATCTAAAAAAAGAAATGGCTCATCTCTTCTTTTGTCTTGCCTGATGCCATTGCTTAAAAATAATTTTCTTGTAATACTAATATGCTTAGCACATGAATAGAAATGGTATATTAGTATTAGTACTGATATCACATCATGAGTTCGCACTTCATTTCGGCATTAATTGACTTTGGCGATACGGTCGTTTTCTTAATTGGTGAATAAATAGCTAATTACGTAAACACGGGACACATGAGGGGTGGATATGGACACTTGTTCAATCCACCATCCCATTCATTCATTGAAACATTGAAACATATTTCATTCACACAACACTACACAAACTAACAAAACATTCATTCAATATTTAACTACTAATTACCTCGTACCTAGTAATATAATATTACCATTGAGAACTGTACTTAAGTATTTAGGGAATTACCTAGTTACATACTGGTAAATACCAGAATGAATAGTAGAATAGTAGAAGTAAAAAGTACAGGGAAATATTAATGATGTTGATTCTGGATAAGGTGTAAGTAAATCTCCAATTGAATAAAAAAACATCCAGCCAGGCCAGGCCAGGCGGCATATAAAGAAAACAGTCAAGTCATAATCAAAACAATCGTTGTTAGTGGAATGGAAGTCCAATTCATTTATGCATTTCCCTGAATGGCATGAATGAATCTAAATCTAAAGCATTACATGCCAGATTAAATAATATCGGATGTCTTCTTGGTATTTAAGTTTCTACGTTTGATACTATTATGGTTATGTGTGCATACATTACATACCATAATTAATGATGTATGTAGGCTCAAGTCATGTGTGTAACTACAAAAATACTTTACATTAATGCATTCCCTGTAGTGTAGTCTAGTAACTACATGGGAGGATAGGAAAATAATAAATGTGTGTTATGGATGATGATTGCCGTATATTTTTATATGTTGAGTAGTGAGTAGGGATTTAAGATTAATAATAGCTAGACTAAAGGAGCTATGTAGTATAAATACAAACAAGTAGTAAATTGAATGAAACTATTCTGACAGATTCCGTCCCGTCTCATTCACTGACGCCCGGCCGACCCGCTCTGGTTCGGTTGGTTTAGGTTCCTGCCTTGCCTGGTTCTGGTTCCAGGCAAAGCAGTCAAATCCAGTACAGATTACATACAGTGTAGCTTAAAATTTATTTATGTTTGCATGTAGGTGTTTTCTGGTATGTAAAGTGCGGTGTGTTCTTGTGTACATATACATACCATACTATTTACATACCAACACTACACACTACACACATTTCAATAGAAAAATACTTTTCTTTGATATTATGCCTAAGGTACTACATTACTACATACACATACACCTACTAACTAATATACGAGTTCCTCTTCCTGTGAACTTATCCGACAATATAGAAATTAAATTCCCTCGCATACAAATACATACTATCTGTACTTATATTGCTACCGAACTTCAAACTGCCTTGTCTTTCCTGCCCTACACTCCAAGTCCAACTAACTATTAGTACATAATATAACTATATTACTAATATAGCAATTCGCAAAAGGAAGACAATAATAATATAGTTATATGGAATACAATTTGCATACAAACCCCTGCTGCTGATCGTAAGATGGTTTGCAATATAGTATGTTAATTTGACAATGTTTGTTTGTCTACGTTATGTTAGTTTGCATCTTTGTGTGCTGTGTGTATGTTTGTGTAACACTTGCAGACCAGGACCAGGCCAGACTTTTTTGTTATCCTTACCAGCGTAAGCCTAAGACAGAGATTCATATTTTTCTTTTCTTAACTGCCTAGTCATTGCCTCATAGGCATAAACACACACGCTCACTAGCGTCAATTTAACATCTTTATTACAATTGACTCATACTCACATATTTACAATACGTTGTATAGCATAGCTATAAGGTTACTCTCACTATCTGGTCTAAGTATATAAGATTCTTGTACTTTATAACAATACATGGTATTTCACAATTTTCCTTCCTACGTAAAGTCAATATACTATCTGTACTTACGCCAGTAAGATATTCATATACCACACATACATATATATGCACACAAACTGACAGCATACTAATTGCAAGTTTGTAAGTATGTATGCTGATCACCTACTTGTTACTTATTAGTATTAGTTAGTAACGTAAACTGTCTATATGCCTAATAAGTAGCTGCTGTCTTATATTACTAGATTATGGTTAAGAGTTTTGCATGTGTTAAAGATGAGGAGTTTACCAAAGCAGGCGTTTGCACTTAGAACACATTACATCATGAATGAATGACTCAAACTGTTAAAATTGAAATCATCCGTGGCAATGAACATCAGAGTGAGTAAGCCGTTCTGTTATTATTTTGGTTGTGTAGTGATGTTGATCTCTATCTCTGTATTCTAGTACTTTGTTTCGTTATGACCATAGCCATTGCATACTTTACCTCCTGCATGGGTTTACTTTTACATAAATTCTAAATTATTAGTGGCTGACTAACGTAAGATAACTTTAAGTGTTCTTAGACACTAATCCCTTATTAAACGTGACTACTTACTTTAGTTAGCTTACGTATTCTAAGTTTTGAGAAACGTTAGTTTTGGCTAAAAATCCTAGATGCCTAAATATTGTGTTGCATACACATACATAGCTGTAAAGATAAAGATACGTAAAAGAATGTTAGTTAGCTAATGGCTAATAAGTTAGTGGCACTAGAGTGAGTTAGAGGGGGAAATGTAGCTTTCGCCAGAAAATGTACACAATCACGCCTCCTCCATTCCATTTCATCTTGTAATCGCTATGTAAAATGTAGAATTCCACTTTTACTGCTGTACCTACGGTGCAGGCATTAGATAGTTTCATAGTTCTACGATTTATGTAGTATATGATATTATAGTTGATGAAATTCCAATTGAAACAGAATGGAATCAATAGCGACGGTTTGACTCGACTTGTCGGTATTTTTGCTAAATGGCTTTTCCACAACCAGCACCGACAAATGAGACCGGCAACGGGAAAACAGTTACGAACGTCCCACTTGAATACTTGAATAGTTTATCTTTTCTCACCCACCTTCCTACGCCTTTACTTTACATTACTTACACTGACATTACTTTGCAAGACAGACAGACACATATATAAAACGTATACATACATACATGCACTAAAGTGCAAACACCAACTTATATCCAAATGCAATACACATATTTTATCCATTTAGCTATCTCACATTTCCCAATGTTTTACTACATAAATACATAAGTACTAATTGTGAGTAAAGTAAGTAAAGGCATTAATACAAGAATGCGACATCAAGTTCAGCTCTCTCTCACAATCCAGTAAATTGCATGATGGATATCCATAAGGAAAGACACCAGTCAACTTAACTCTATCTTATTTATTATTAGTAGACACTTACTTACGTAGATATTACATACCACACTCAACTTCATGACTTTCATGACCAGCCAGCTAGCTACTTTATTTACTATTACGTATAGCTAACTATATAATGACAAGTTAAGTAAGTGTAATACCTACGACCTACCTGAGTGCATTATTATAGGTACCTAACTAAGTACATTCTTGCAAAAACTAACCGTTAATACCGAATGAATGTAGTATTGCTAATAATCTATTATTTTTACTTTCGGTTTCTTTTAAAAGAGTAACTAACTAAGAACGAAAGTTGAACATTGCATTATATTAACATTTAAAAGTCGTGTTTTAGTACATTCCAAATTCCAATACAATTAGGTGTTCACTTTCAAACGAGTACAATAAAGATCAAGAACCGTTTTGGCTATCTACATCGGTAAGTTACCTATTTGCATGCATACCTTTTCTTTACTATTCAGTAGACTCTACTTAGCCACTGTAACTTATCGTTAGTAAAATTGCCCATTTAATGCAATGGAATTCAATACACAGAAGATGTTCCGACGGATGGTATAATGTATCGTTACTTAAAGCACTTATCGTTAGAAATCCTTCCCAAATGAACACGTCATCGTCATTTCACTTTCCTAATGCAACAGTAACAGTTAATGAATTTTCGTAGAAGACATCACTGTCTTGTTTAATAAATCATTCTCATTTGGTTATATAATATAATAGAATATTTATCAAATTGTATTTACCTAGTGATATAATGTGTTAATATAAGTTTGGAATTCATCTTTGCACATAGTGCTTAAAAGAATTAAATTGCTAATGGAATTTTAAAGGTAAATTCATACATAGAATACCCCCATACATACCATACCTACTCTAATTTATCTAATAATCCAAAAATTGGAGCAGGGCATTAAAGAATAACGTTATGTTTCTCTATAAATATAAACACAGAGTTATAAAAAGAGACAGACAAGAGGCATAAATAATTTTACAATTAAAATATTGTCTGCATCACGTTACGTTACTGTTAAAAAAGCTAGAAATGAGCGTAATTCCCGTCAAAGCATGGGCAACAGGAACGGGAAACCCATGTCTCTTCTATAGCGTTTTGTTGAATTCCTAGCAGTAAAAAACAAGATACCTACATACCATACATACATACATACATATTGTACATACATAAGTATATCGAATAAATCTTATGAAAACTTTTCTAAGTTAGTTGTTGTAGGTATATGTATGATAATGAGACGTGATATATTATAGTTAGGAGTTGTCTGTACTTATCATACAGGACATAGAAGACTATGTCATGTCATGTCTAGCGTCTGCAGCCTACACTATATATTATGTTGTATGAATGTAGTTACATGAATTTATATGATTATGTCGCTTCTTTTTTAGTTAGCATTGCATGTAATATAATTCATTGTACTGTTGCTTAGATGTAAAGGTAAAGGTAAATTAAAGTAGCAAATACATACATAAGCAATTCATGTAGTTACATACGTACACGGTGTCAACTGTCAAGTAAAGCAAAGTGCAATATAAAGAGAGAGACTTTTAACTTGATGCATGAAGCACGTTCACACACATCACACCAACAAGCCAACAAGAATGACTATTGTTGTGTGGCGACGACAATACAATAATACAATGAATACAAAGCAAAGGTATTAAATGCTAGAGATAGGATAAGTACATCATAGAACACACATCCTAACCTAAACCGATTACATCATGAAGAGTAGCGCTAGAAGGAAACGGCTCTATACAAACCAATGGCTTGTACTGTACTAACTAATATTATTATGATAAGGAGTGTGTTAACTATGTTCTTGATTCTGCTGCATTGCATCACGTTTCAACAAAGGTCATTCCAATTAGCCGAAATAGTCAAAACCAATAAAAACAATGCGTAAGCAAATATTAGAATTACTTTCCTTTTTTCATTAGCAAGAAATGGATCGAGTCGCCTATGTATTTATGTACATATACATACATACAAGATGTAAAATCAGATCTTGACATGCATTTTACATCCAGATCCTAATCATCATAGAGCATACACCTTAACATTCAAGTTACGATTAGATGTATGTAGTATACTCAGCCGAGTGCACATAATCCGTTATTAGACATTATGTAGCTACCCCCTACTTATAAGTAATAATATTAAATTTATATTGCATGTAATAAATTCTACCATAGAACGTTCTCAGATTTTATCGTAGATACTTATTTTATTCTAGCAAGACATCACAGATATTCTATCTGTACTATAACAGAATGAGTTTCTTTACCTTCGTTTAGAACAGTAAACGAAAGCTTTTGAATATAGCTTGGGGATATATTTTCAAATTCCTGAAGAATTATTATTGCACATTATTTGAATGACATTATAATAATTTTATGTATATAGGTACATAATGTAGAACTAGTTGAACAAGGAAGGAAGGGAAGTCTACCGAAAAGTTGGACACTGACACGGTAGTAGTGCATGGTATTTAGTAAATAGTCCGTGCAATAAATTACATGTGCCGTTGTTCATTCACTAAAATACTCTCGTTTCCTAATCCCAATTCAGCTATCAGTATTACAAGGAGTAAAAAGAATACACATTTAGTTTAAGTAGTAATATTATCGAATCCTTTAGTAAGTTCCTCTATGACTTTGTAGTTTAGTTAGTATATTAGCAATAGTGCATTTGATTTTGTTTGGTTTCCATTTCATAATGTGTACATGGGTTGAGTCGACTTGAGTTGAGTTGAGTTGACTTGCTAACAATTTAGGAACGAGGAGGAGACCACCTACTTATTGTTTGTACGAATGAAGTTGACATGTTGAGCTCATGACAAGAGACAATTGCCAATTTAAATTCCACTATTAGGATGTACGTAAAAGCTAAGTACATACAGATAGCGCATTCGACTCGTTTGTAGAAAATTTCGTGTCATATGACACATTATGAAAATTCAACTGTAAAAAATAACAAAGGGAAGGCTTCCAGTTGGATTTATAATTCAATTTCATTTCTAGACTTACGTCTCCTCTTCCTTCCTACTCACAGTACTCACAGAGCATAGAACGTACGTTAAAGTTGAAATATACTGTTTACACTCATTTCTGGCTACTCACACAAAAATCCCATGCAAATACAAATACAACATTTTACTTTACTTTAGTTAGTTTACGGCTACTACTATGTATTCTTTATTGTATGTATATGTATACATAATATATATATCTGTATTTAGAGAACAGAACACTACGTCATGTAACCCACGCTTAATTCCAGTGCATACTAACTTATCTGATAACTCAATGCCCAAGTAAGTAGGTGGATGGATTTTATACTTTACTTTACATAGTTATGTACATGTTTTACCTACCCGTTCGTTCCTTCCTACAGTCTACAGTGCACTTCATCCAAAAGACAATTATTACATTACTTAGGTATTCTGTACGGATACAGCTAAACGCTACCTTGCCTTGCTTGCGAATACAATAGAGACATAACATACCTCTTTCTCAGTATTTTAGTTAGCTGGTAGCTAAACTATGCAGCTACCTACACATTATTATTATGTTGTTACTTTTAGGTGTTGGCTATCTGCATATAACAATAATGATAATTTACACAATGTATTAACTATCTGTATTTATATTATTGGTATTTAGTATAAGGTTAAACTATAGTAAATAATGGGTACCTTGTATAAGCTGTATAGCACCTAGAGACCACATAATCAGTATTAACTACCTTGGCATACAGGGAGTGCACTTACCCATTAAAGTTAATATTGTGTTAACAATAATAATATTATTTTATAAATGTTGTAATTGTATTACAGTGCAAACGACTTTTTATAACTGTATGTATAGATATAATTAGCGCATAATTTCAATTCTTCCATTCCGTCATAGACCTACAGGGTATTCCCAATATTGACATATGTGCAACAACAGTCTCAATCCGAATTACGTACATCAGAGGCAAACAACGTCTGCCTCATTCGACTAGCAAACCAACTAAGCATTAGTCTTCACCTCACATCATATTAACTATTATTTGATTTATTGCTTCTTTTTTTATTTTTCAATATCTCGGTAATGGTTAGGTATACAGGAGCATGCAACGTAACGTGCTTAAATACTATAATACTGACGAGAAGTTAACTCAGCTCAGCTTGCTATAATTTTTTCTTTATTTTTATTGGTATGTATATTAAATAAGTATGTGGACGTATGTATGTGTGCACAACACAATAGTGATGGAATGAGAAAATTATGGACTTGTATACCTATACAATAGAGATTACAGAGTAGTAAAGAAATGACAAATTCTAAAACTCTTGTAAAAAGGAAGATATCACAGTAATAGACTGACTAGCTAATGATGGAAACACTGTTGAAAAGGATGACATAAAAATTGTATAAGTACATACACGCTGTTACATACATCATAATATTTTCTAACTATTGTTAAAGAAGCAGTGCAACGCAAAGAAAAACGGAATATTAGTATCATTTAATGGTAAAACAAACGTCGTAGCTTAGGTTAACGAGCTTAAAACGCCACAAAACAATAATATACGGAACGGCAACAGTAATAATGATAAGTAACCTGAAAAAGAAGGCCATTAGTAAAATTTTCTGTCATTAAAACAGGAGTAGAGATAAAAACAGTTGATAGTTTGTTTGTTTTGTATGCCTACTAATTCCAGAGCATTGTACCTTTAATTTATTTGTGTTCAAATAGTAATTTATTTTCATGAATTTCAATTTCAACCTTTTACCCCAGCTCACTAAATTATTTGTAATGGGAATTCTTCCTTAAATGCATTTAGAATTTTCATCAGTTTACCCCTTAAAATTCATAATGGCTAATGATCATATTGTCGGAGGGATATTAACAGAGATCAGGTTTATTGTATACATACAAATACATTACATAGAAGAAAGGAGATGCAAAGTATTCCGGATTTAGAAGGAGAGGATTTATGTGATGGAAAGACTGTGATAAATAGAAGAGTGTTGTTTCTGTTTGTATTTAGTTTAATACATTTTCAGAGATGTCAGAATTGAATATCTGGCTAGGCAACTATATACCAAGCTAACGTAGCAGGTATCTAAACAGAATAAGTGGAGTGGATTGGCATCGTCGAGTGAAAGCGAAAGGAATAGAGTAATGTAATGTAATGATACGCAATGTAGAACTGCTATGTTATATGTAAGTAGGTATAGTATGTATGAGTAGTGAGTAGTAGCAGCTTCTTGAAGAGATTTGCAATTAGATATTATCTGCTGCCATGTCGTACATATTACGTAGTCAAAGATTCTCTGCTAACTACTCTACTAGTTGTATTTATCTCTGTATTAGCTATATATGTACATATATTATATATATATATATGCTATAGGTATTACTTAAGTATATTGTAGGTAAGCAAGATACAGAATAACAAGAAACACCTACTTACACTACACAAGTAGGTATGTTGGTTTTGCGTGCATATCTAAGCAGATGGGCATTGACTAGTTTTAGTTTACCAATGATAATATTCTGATCAGACAGGCAGGACAGGAAGGTCAATGAAATAATGCAGTGCACCGTGAAGCACTGATGGGGCAGAAGTAGAACTAGATTGACTTCAACTTGCATTCTTTTCCCTGACTTTTGATAATTTCAAATGCAAATGAAACCAAACCAAAAAGACAAAGATTCTTGAGCCTTCAACTAACATCTTAAACATTCTTGACTTGAGAGTTTTTGAGCGCACCTTATCTACCTATTAACTAAAGCATTTACATAGCTATAAGCTACTACAATATGAACACAATGCAATATTATGTATGTCCACATCCACATAACTAGAATCTTTAGACATTAGACTACCTACGTAGTACTGTAGTTGTCTATGACTAAGTTTTATACAGTGATAAATAATGTGGTGAACTGATTGAGTGAGATTAGGCAGTTTATTGCAGTGTGGTGATGTGTGTGATGATGGGATCAATGGGATGTGATGTGAATGTGATCTTTTTTGGAGCATTACACAGTTACTTAGGTTTTACATTACACAGTCACTACACTGCACTAGCCAAAAGCTAAAAGTCAAACTTTTTTGCATGCAGAAAATAGTTTATAGAAAAATGATATATTTGAGGCCCTAAGTGGATTTGTATTGTACTATACGAACTAAATAGCAGTACTTAACCCTTGGCCCTCTCTACTTACAATTAGCATTCCATAGCCATGTCATGCTATGGCCGGCTGGTCCTGTTCTTTGGATGATGTTGAGATGACCAAATCCAGTATCTAAACTCCAAACTACTTGTGTATTGACTTCTAAATGTATTCGACCCGAATTATTTGCATGATATTATTATAATTGAATAGCGTAGGATATCTGTATAGTATTTAGCCCTAGGTACCTACTTATTTATTATAGTTGCTATTGCTATTGCTATTTATTTATTTACATAGTGGAATCAAGACCAGGCAAGGCTCTCGATACTCGATACCTACTTACTAGAGAAAGATAGATGCTTATTTTAATGACGAATCTAATCCAATGATGTGTAGGATAGGAGTTAAAAGTTAAAAGCTAAAAGCTAGGCCAGACCAGGCCAGGCCACTACTGTACTAATATACAAATATCTCTAGATATTTTTTCGAACGAATGTACCATAGTTATTAAGTTATTCAACATCATAATCAAGAGAGGAAAAACAAGCTACGGAACAATTTATGCAAATCCAATTGTTGAGCCCATCTAACATCTAAGCTATCCAATCGGACAGTTTCCAAGATATTCAATTCCATCCATCCAACATTATAACTCTAACATACAATAGCATAGCACTACATTATAATATACTCTACTCTATTCTAGTAGTGAGTCTAAACTAACGTGTAGAAAACACACCACAAAGCAAAGCAAACTGATTATGAGCTTACTTATAACAATTACGGTTGAAGCTGTTATGCAATTCCTTATAAAGATTCCATCCAAGATTCTCTCCAACATTCAACCTACTCTGCTCTGCCTAGTTCAGTTTCAGTTTAGTTGATGTTGATAGGAAATTCTAACATATCCTAAACTCTAACACAATTTACACACGGAGCACTTAACTTAGGAATACCAAGATTGTTAGTTTGCTTTGCTCAAGTTGCTAGCCACCATAAAACGTTAACCAGGAAGAGCTTATTTACTTACTTAGTAAGGCAACACCAGAAGTTTACATTTCTCCACATATTTGTACATACGAATAGGTAGTCGAAGGAATAGCCAATGCTACACTATACAGACAACTTAGTTATCACACAAAATAATCGGCTGCTCTGACTAGCCTATCATTTCGAGGGAAGGCGAGGAAAAAATGCAAGAAATGCAGTTACGCAATATCATAACATCGGAATATTGTGGGATCTGAACTTATTTTTATCCATCTCCTTCTATGGATTATCAGTCACTTTACTAACACTACCCATGTAACTAACTAACTAACTAGCGCTAACGACTAATATAGCACAAACAAACAGGTAATCTGCGGATGAGCATTCGGATTGAACAGATAGCTCATCCTCGCCTAACAGTACCATCACAGTTCTTTTTTTTTCTTTGTTCACTTATGTACTTTACGTTTGGGATGGGAATAGCGCACTCCTATTTCATACTTATACATAATATTGAATACTTATGTACTAAACTTAACATCACTTTTACAATCAGTCAACTCAGCACTTACGAACATTTTACATCGTCAAAACTAACGCTAGAAATGCTAATGTTCTTACTGCGTAAGTATTTTAAACATTTAAACTGCTTAGCAAGCAATTCGGTTATCGGTAGCAAAAGAAGAGCCATACCAGTAGAATACAATACATACAATACTAAAAAACAGCTAACAGTATACATTTGACTTTGTCATAAACAGATACTTTACATATGTACCTACTTAAGTAAGTAAAAAACATTGTATACACTGAAATACTTATTATAATTGTTCCAAGTATAATTATAGTTACTTCGTATATACATAGAACTACTACTACGTATTACGAATTTAACTTAACTAGACTAGTTGTCCACTCTAATATATTATAATATCATATTTTCTGCTTACTTAATTTATTTTGAAACTTGCTGGCCACCTACATATTGTTTTTCTATTTCGATAAACAAATGCTGCGTGTAATAATATATTTGTATTACGTAGGTACTACTTATGCAGCTAATATTTCCAATGCGATGCGTATAAGTTGCAAGTAAGCAATAAAAGTATTTTTGTCCAACTCAAATTCATGACTAATTGTTTGTAAAAGAAAAGCCATGATGTATTACTGTATAGGCAGTTTTTTACGTTGCATTTGCATGGTGTTATGTATTTAGGTGCATTTACATATTATACAGTTGATAGGATAGATCTGTGAACTATAAGAATGCTGTATTGCAGGTATTTACTTCTTTACCAATGGTATTTATCCAGTTTCTTGGTAAATGGTAAAATATACTTAAAACGTGATACCTGTATACTACAGATGCTAATACAATATAATACATTGCTACATACAAAAGTGAACTATGCACAATTTATTTATTGCGCTGCCTTCGTTGTAAATGTATATTGTAAAGGCGAGTTGAGAGAAACACGGATGCATGTACTAAATAAGCTTGAATGAAGAAGGAATACATATTTATACGACATAGGTACTGTACATGGAGTGCAGAGAAGAGTCATTTTCATTATCACTACCATCAACAGGACAGAGCTTCGGAAATACAACACTACAGATACATTATGAACACTTCACCTTAAGTTAAGACAAATACTCTGCCAGAAAATAAACTTTTGAGCAAGAAGAGTGTTAAATTACACCTTCACTCCTCTCTTTATTTACACGAGTTAGAAACATCAGCTGGATGGACAGAGAATAGAAAGGGCAGACTATAATAAGTCTTCTAGTCCATTTGTCCAGTACAGTGCAGGGAAGGTTTATTAAGTCTGAGACTGAGAATCCAGACCACTATTGTTTTTGTCCATTGTTGGATTTCTTAAGTTAACTCGAAAGTATAGAGATGTGTTGTAGCTAGTGTCGTTTCGTTGCACGAATTCTAAGTAGTATGTATGTACTATGTACATTATGGTTATGGTTATCGGCCGTGTTTGAGCTTTGGATGTGGATGTGGATGTGTGTATCAATATCATGTCCTTATTTATACGTAGAAACCTAGTCTAATGGTAAGTACCTGTGTAACAATGGAGTTTATGTGTGACCTAGTGAACTTATCAAAACCTCTATCTGTTGAAATTGAGACAAAACTGAGGAACTGTTCAGGAAAATGTAAATGAGAGCTATAGGTACTTAAGTTGAGTAAGTTATATGGATGGATGTTGAATATTTTTAGTTTTAAGGCTTACCTTGGGCTTGCTAGTCTTGTTTGACATGGAGGAGACGTTGAATCCAAGCTCATTGAGAATCTTTACTCTGAACTTTTCCAGAACTGAAGGTTGAGTTGCGTCTTCTTCTTCCTCTTCGTCTTGGGTGTCCAAGTTCATGTTCATATTGAGAAAACTTTGAAAGTCAGGATTGTGTTTTAACTTTTCATGAGGCGGCCCATTGGCATCCTCCTCATCGTATTTGTGGACGAGGAGTGTCTGGTTCTTATTTCGTGGGTACTGTGCTGTTGTGGCCTGCTGTGAGTCCGTGTCTCCATTCTTTTCAGTGTCAAGATATTGGTCACCAGAGTTTCGTAGAGATATCTGATTATAAATCTCGACAATTTTTTGCACTTGATACGGCTGTTGAAACTGAGAGTGTTCTTTTACTCTGGCCGAGGGCCTTCCGTGCGATAAAGCAAGAAGAAGGAGTAGCACATAAATAGGAAATAAATTAAGATGAATATTTAAATAAGAACCCATGATTGTCCGCCCCTTCATAAATTCAATAAATACTAAACTATTTAAAAACCAGGAAAATAGCACTTTTCAGTTCACTATCAAAGGCCAACAAACTGCCTTCGAAACATCCAAGTTTTACCCCTGAAAACTATTTATCCCCTTTTCTGCTTATCAAGTGTAAAGATAGTACATAATTATCTAATTTTTCATGTACTCAACTCAACGTTGCACTTTTTGATTTGATTTGACTTTGACTTGACAATTTCAGTTTTCACTATTTTCACTTATAACACTAATACACCCAAGTAATGTATCATAACTTAAAATATTATGTATCACTCCAATTCTAATATACTACCTAAAAATACTTTTCCAAGTATTAAAGTAGCAATTTGAATTCAAAAATGAGGAAATCTTGCAAATAATTAATCCTTCGGATATTTTTCTTCCAATAGTTTTCCAATCCTACTGTAGTTAGATACTAACCAGAGTAGAAATAGTTGTAGTAGTAATGATTTAAGTACATTATCCAGTTTCAACTCCACTTTGAGAAAAAATCTTGAAAATATTCCAGATACAAATACTTGGCAATATAATGTATAATGTGTCGTGAGGTAAAGTAAAGCTACTAAAGTATAGTAGTTTCAAGTTTCAGCTTCTATCTTTCCCTGCTCTGCTCCTGTCTCACTCGCTACAAGTTTTGCAGTCGAATGAGAGAAGCGAGGAAGCGAGCAGTCAGGCCAAAGCCACTTGTTGATGTTGAACGAACGAACGAACCGAAGGAATCCCCAACTACACTACAGTGAGTATGTGATCAATGTGATGTGAGTATCCTGATGTATACGCAACAAACTAACTGAGGATGAGTAAGTCTACTTAACAGAATAGAAGTGAGACGAACCAAACTCCCTGGAATCTTAATTCTCTCTCTCTCTCCACTTAAATGAATCGAATAGTAGAATACAACTCTTCTATTTACTTTTATTAGTTACATATGTATGTATATTAAATAATGAAACCGATGTTATGATGTTGCTTATGAATTGAGTTGCCACACATTAAATTAGAGATAAATAGTTGATTTGTTTGTGCAGTTTAGTTTAGTTTAGCTCTAATGCTTCCACTCCGGCGTCTGTAATGTCACTGAGCACCAGAGATTATGTTCTAGCTGTACTTAAACACTTTACGCTACTTTTCATACGCATTCTCCCTATCTACTGTTCTGTGTGATTCAGCCAAAGCCAAAGGATTCATTTGTTATGTTATGTCTGTCTGTCTATGTGTTATTTTTCTCTCTGTCTATATTCTATCCCATACTCTTCTATTCTATATTTTACTCTGTCCATATCTCATCCTTATTCACTCACAAAACAAAATCAGTCAGAGTTAGAGTTAGAGTCAGAGGAACTGCGGCACTCAACCAGTTCACTACTACTATCTAATGCAATCCAATAATGTATCTACGTACTTTACAAATAGATTAGCCTGCGAATGTATTGAACATTTAGCCATCCATATACTACGAGCAATTATAATACAAACTGACAAACACCTCCTGGCCTGGCCTGTGTGCTCTTAACTGGTACAAATAGTGTTAATACGTTTACATTAAATACTGACTGTCCCGTCCCGACATCATAAATAATAAAATACAAATAATACTTATACATTACATACATGAAAGCAACCACACGGTAGGATAAACACATGAGTGATGCTAACTTACTACTTTACTTGGACAGAAATTAATACAGTTACTTATTTGGTACACATTTTATGTATGTGCATAGTATTCATTACAATTCTATGTGTCTTCCTCTACTGTTGTGGTAAAACATAAGCAATCCTACCCGTTCATATTCAATATAAATGTTTTTAACACAAGTAATCCACTTCAATTGACAAGACATGATAGCTAAGTTTGTTCCATGTATTATTTGTACATTTGCCTGCTAGGTTTAGTTTTCTAATGTAAATATGTGTGTATGATGAGATTATGAAGTGTTGGTAATGTACATATTAAGTAGAATACTTGTGTAAGTGTATTAGTATGTGCATACGAATCAGTATAATATTTATGTACTTGATTCAAATGGTACAGTTTACTGATTTACTGTAAAGCATAAAACACCTCTTTGTCAGATAATATACATAGCATTAATTTATTGGCATCAATAATGGAAAACTTACATAATAATGACTGCGATGTATGAGAGATCAAAGCAAATAAAATTGGTAATAAATTATAATTTGTTTTATATCTGTAAATGATATGCCGTTTAGTTATTTATCCTATGTAAGTAAGTCAGTGTGGATTAATAGTTTAGATAAAGTTTTAAGAATACTAAACATGTATTTTGGTCATGTAAACTTTCAAACCAGGGTGTTATTTTAATCACTGGCTTACAAATTATTACGATTAGTTATTTAAGTAGTGCACAGCTCGAAAGAGATACAATGTTTCATGAGTATTCTAATGAAAATATAACAGAATACATTAATAAAAGTATGAAATAGGAAGGATTAGTATCCTACGTTTTATATGCGATCCACTATTTATTTACATAGCGATACTTATCACTATGATACTTAAGATTAGCTTCTTAAAGGATTGGCCAGGCCAGGCCAGGCCAGGCCAGAGGCTGAAGGATGACACGAACATTTTATATTCGATATAAAACTACAGTGGCACAGAAATGGCACCCGTTTGTCGATCGTCTGTCGCACTTTCCTCTTCATCTATCTAATTTATGTATGGTACATTGTACATTGAGCTAATAAATCTCTTTGACTCCGTAATTCTTGTAGGTAATTAAACAAACAAATAAAATGCTATCTCTCTCTTCCTCCTTTTAATACAGAATTATTTAATCTGAAGACAAACATGAAACAAATAATGAGATTTATTTTTCCATTAATGGTTCTATGACCAATCCCGATGGATCCATCTGCCTTGACTGAATTGTTTTTGCAATTGCTCTGAAATAGTACTCCAGTATTTGGTTTCATAGATATTTTTAGCATCTCAGTTTACTCATAATTAATATTATCTTACATTACATGCAATTTAAGTTGTTATCTACACCGTTACTTACATGTAGCATATAATTGATACACTGTTTCCTTGTTATTTTATTTATGCAATTTTAATTGTAAGAAAGGATATCGACTTCGCTTGTTTTTTTTATGTTCATTACTCTCTGCAAGTATACCTGCTACGAATGTTTAGTTTGAGAAGTATCATCATCAAGGATGACACTAAATATATTTGCACACTCGCCATAATTTATTTTCTATCCCCTCTTCTGGTCACATTGCCTCAGCTCCTGGAATATTTATTTTTACGCCGACCAACGGCATTCATTGAATATTAATATAGAATTAATTATGAAAGTATGTTTATCTGCTTTCCAAATTCAATGAAAACATTAGAGTTATGAATCTTATGTATCCTTGTTCCAGACTCTCATACAGCCTGCTTCAAATTATGAGAAAAAACTAGTTAAATGTGCAACCCTGAATAGGGACATCATCTGAGACAAATGCAATTGCAATTCCATTATGTCACAACATTTACAGATACTCTGGCTTTTATTCTATGTTATAAATGGCTGTATGGTGCATTATGAAATGTAATGTATTTAATTGTGCAATTTTGTCGTAGCCATTTAATCACATTGCACAGCTCCTGCTTGCTGCAATTCTATCCGGCTTTTGGTCTCATCCTCATCTCGACTCATCTTCTAGTATAAAATGGGCTACAGCTGAGCAAAGCAAAATCCAAATGAATTGGAAACTTATCTACTTCAGTACATCAGTAGGTATGCATAAAACTTGAAGCAGGTTTTCAGTTCCTTCGTTCGAGTACAGATACACACAAAATATACTTTGTACCTTGCTAAGTAAAGTAGCTATTCCATTACTTATAATATTTGCATATCTGTCCTCATTCTATTACTGTACCTGTTAGAGTTGGGAACAGTTCAAAAAACTCTTAATTATAAAAAGAAGGTGGATTTTTCTCCAGATAATTTTTTCCCAATAACTATTTTGCACAGATACTAAAAACAAATCTCAGAGGCCTAAATATATGTTTCAATAGAAATAAAGGATTGGAATATTTTCTGTCATATACGGCATGTATAAAATTTTCTTCGGAAAGTATTTCCCATTTACCTATGATTAAAAAGTTGTTTTGAATTTTTCAAATATTAAAATCTGAGAAATTAATGCACGATAAATATTTTAAACGTGGTTAAATTTTTGCTAATGTACAAACTACATCATAGTCTATCCAAAGTTTCTGGATCCGTTTCCAGCTCTATTTAAGCGTGTTTATTATCTGATCAAGTATAGGTGTATACTGGACATATAAAGTTGCATTCAATATTTTTCTTTACATGCATTTGGTATATAAAAACACTGTACTGTATATATAGATAAAGTGCAACTAAGGAAAAATATATTTACATCATATTATTAAATATTATAGTAACTGAGTTAAGGTTGGGACTCATTATCTAAGACAGTAGTGTTTGTTTGTCGGATAGAGTATGGTAAAATACAATTCAGTAGTGTAATATATTGAACAAGTTGCCTATTACATGAGTGAGTGAATACTTAATACTTACTTACTAGAATAACTAAAGTAAGTAAATATGTATGTAAATGTAAACGAAGAATAGATCTCATTCAGTGTTGTATGTATCTACATGAATAATTTCTCTGGACGAAGTTTAGTTTTGTAACTCTGTAAGAAGTTTGTGTATATGATCTGGTAGCGTCCAGCCAGTTGAGCCCATGGCAGACCACTTCACTCACATTCACATTGACTTGCTCATATTTGCCGATTCCCAGTATATCTGCAGATTCGTTGAAGTGAAGTGAACCGATGATAGTGAGTTAGTGAGTGAGTGAGTGACTCCTTATTCGCCACCAAGTTTTCTCGTCTTGTCTTCTTGGACTTTGCTGATGACGATAATAATGAAGATAATGATGATGATGATGCTCGTAATGATTTAGCCTTTGATGCGGCTTCCATCTTCTTATCTTTTAAAGGACTAGACTTGATTTGGCTCTGGCCTGGACTGGGTTCCTCGCTTGGATTGCAACTTGCATGGATTCGAATTGGACTTCATCATCTTGCTTTGCTCTTGGCTTGAGCAAAGCAAACTTCTTCTTGCCAGCATGTGGCTTTTGCCTTCTCTCCCTCTTTTCCTTACTTTACACTTATTAGCCTCCTTTGCATTGTATTTTCTGCATAATAATAAGCATCTAGTGTAAAATGTAAATGTACGTTACTTTCCAGTAAGCGTTTACTTACATTTTACATTTGTTTCTCACAGCAGCTCGTCTTGTTTCTCTTTGAATAATATAATGCTCACTTGGATTAGATTCTCTCTCATCTCGTCTCATCTCTAGCCTACATATACTTAGTGTCTATACTAGATAAATAATATTATGCATATGTACCTAACCAATATCAGTATCATATTAAAATACCTAACAATATAAAACGTATGAGCTTCCACGCAAATAAAATAAAATTTATATTTTCTATCCCATCACATCATATCACAACAGAACACAAGACAACAACCAAGTCCTGTCTGTCTATTTATGTACAAATAATAATCCTTGTTAGCTCATACTAGCTTGCCATATTGCCATAAGCCAAACCAAGCCAAAGGTGAGTTACCTACTTAAACACTTTCATTTGTACTTCACAAAATACAAAACCCGATTTATCAATTCAATCAACTTAAATTTACATTGGGCAGAATTTTGTTTATCGCCTTTATAGGAGAGTGCATAAATGAATACATGGAAGCAAGTCAAGTGTGTCCGTTCGAATCAAGTCAAAACAGCAGTCTGGTGTCAAATTTAATAGTCAAATCCAACTTGACTTGGCCATGTCATGCCGAAGCATTTACCATTTATATATAAATGTAGGTAGGTACTATATATGGTCTTTTCGTGTTCCTTATCCATTTAAACTACATACATAATATTACTACTTTTGATAGTCAATTATATTGCTCATATGCAGTACTACTGGTATAGTCTGCGTTTGTGGCTGCTGGTCTGGTCCTGGTCCTCCACCAAGTTGCCGCATGTCGCCTGTATGGTTTTTATTCTTTAGCCACTATTTATTCCTATACCTTACGCAATCCAATGAAAATTCAATGTCAATTGAATATCTTTTAGTTTTATTTGCTCACTACAAATATGTGAGTGGAGTGAGTAGTGAGTTGACAAGTGGACCTGATCTGCCAGTTGGCAACTATTGTTTCTCTCTATCTGACTAAACTTTTCATTGACCATAGCATGGAATTATTTTTCGTTTGCATAAAATGTAGCTACATTCATATCTTAGCTAACCTACGTAGACACTTCCTTCTGTAAATTCGATAGCAATGTTATGCCATGCACTCAACTAATTTACATTCTTTTCAGTTTACCTAGTACAATGTAGTGTCAATCTTTGATTTAATTAATGAAAATATACCATAAATTAAATCAGTTTAAGTGAAGCTAGCTGATTGAATTGTTTCAATCCAATTGGAAGCCCTGGTTTACTACATTCCTCTATAGTAGAGTGAAGCAATAAATGAACAGGACTGACTTGGATTGAACTGCACCTGAGTTGCGATTTACGATTAGTGTAAACACTTACTTACAATTTAGAGAAATACCTAACTAACTATCTATCAGACCTACTAAATTCCTATAGGATAGGTAAGGTGAATAGGTATGTATTAAAGATAATACGATATCATGTACTGTAGAAAAGTTGATAGAAAATCTTGCACATTAATTGTCCGGCTCGGCTGTAAACGATACGATAGGATACGATGCAATACAAACTAGAAATAATGGATCCATGTATCTAGTCAAAAGACAGATGAAAAGCTGATTGAACGCACCTATAACTCTTCTAGTAAGTATTTAGGAAGTACGGTACAGTTGGTGAATATCTAATGTAGTTAGATAGAAGGGTAATCGAACCGACACCTCATACACGTTATTAACTGAAATTATATTATCAACTCTTAAAACTGTTAATAAGTAGATGATTATTTAAACTATTGTATTGTATTGTATGAATTTTTAAACTGCTCTTGTCAAAATTAATAATTAATACGTACATGTCTCTACTTTTTAGCTAAGGGCTAAAATTCTACATACAAAAACCTGCAGCTGTATGTATTACTTTGTGTAATTGTCAGATATACATTTTACCTTATCAATACCTTACCTAATGAAAAAGGAAACACACCTTGCTTATCACTGATAATTTTAAGAAACGGATAGGAAAACATTTTAAGGGGACGCAGAGAAAACTACGTTATTAACACGAGGCAAGTTTTATTGAAAAACACAAAATTATTTCAATTTAATATGCATGCAACGAAACTAATCATTTTCAATTTTACGTGTTGAAGCCCCTTCCTCAAGTAAAATTTTCATTAAGGAAGGCTAAGTTTTTTTCACATGTAATGTTTTCGTCAAATACAAGTATACCCCAATGAACATTAAGTCTATAGGTAAATGTCCTAAATTACATTTTCGAATTTTTTATGGAAATACATACTTACTATTCGTTGATGTTCTACTACAACATTAAATTACTTCCCTATGTGCAATATTGATTTGCATATCTGTATATCTGTAATTTATATGTGATAAGTAATGTTCTATGATACATTACGGAGCATTTCGTTAGTTTGAATGACAAAATTATTTATTTATGCAAGAAATGAGATGAGATGGCTATACCGTATGCATGGGGAAGGTAAGTGCATATATTACTTTTGACTGAACATAATATTGGACTGAAATGTTAGCATTTTGAAGGTAAAGTTTAGCCAAGCAAACGAAGAGAAGCAAAACAAGTCGCATCACTTAAGCTAAGACTTTGACTTGGTTTGTTGTCGTGTAATGTCTGCACACACTCATTTCGTATCAGTTTCATTTGTCTCACTCCACTCCACACTATAATTGCCATATCCGTACAATGTCATGTACAAGCCCACTAATACTGTAATAATATAAATGCGAGTTGTGTATCACTACTATTTATTTCCCCATAGAAAACAATTACACTACAACTACAACTTATATTTAATAGGAAATACTTATTACATGCTGTGATACGCAGCATAGCTATTATCTGCTTACAAAGTTAAGTCTTCTTGTTCTTCATCAAACTCCGAGTCGGCACTTACTTGGGTTCTCACTATTTAAGATATGTACCTAGATACTGTAAGATATTTACTTACATAATATTATATCACTGTGGTTTAACGCCACTAATATATTGTTTGTATAGTACATCAACTATAGAAAAACCCGTCGCTAATTCCATGC
Organism: Tomocerus mixtus; assembly: GCA_034694165.1. Classification (NCBI taxonomy): domain Eukaryota; kingdom Metazoa; phylum Arthropoda; class Collembola; order Entomobryomorpha; family Tomoceridae; genus Tomocerus; species Tomocerus mixtus. The sequence continues at coordinate 36,840 of JAQFYC010000314.1, forward strand.
TATACGGTAGACACAATTTTAGTCACCTGCCTGAAATTATCAAATCAAACGTGGAACAAAAAGTACACGCACTTTATATTATACTCTTATATTGTAGCATTACATTATAATAACTATACCCTACAATGACATGTATTTAAGTCTGATGTGTAGAATTGTATGCATTAAATACTTTACAGTACACTGCAGCTATCTGTCTTTAATGTAGCTCACGAGTCAGCCTGCCTAACTTACTTAGATGGTTGAATTAATACTACACAAACAACATTAAGATTAGGATTCAAGCCGCTAACTTCCCCGCAAAAAGACAGACATGGTAATATATTTTGCAGTCACTTATTTAATACGGCTTTAGTATTGTTAGCCAGATAGTCGTATGTAGATTTAACTTATTTAACTAGCGTTTTATAGACATTTTATCACATACATATACTACCTGTTGAGTGGGGAGCATTTTACATAAGACTAGGTATCTATGCGGACCCAGGTTCAACAACCAAGGCATCTCTCTTTTTCTCTTGGGACACCCGACCCTAATAGATAAACGATTTCGGATTTCTTTGGAAATAAATTTTGCCCTATATTAATTGTACTTATGTGATTGTAACTGCAAATTATCCAGTTATAGCTGAGCTGATTGACAGTTTTCTTATGTTAATCACGGTGTACCAAAAAAAGAACAACATTTATGATGTTATTCCTAGTTTTATTATAATTCACATATTATAATATTGTTGTAGTAGGCACAATCCCACAAAATATATTTATTTTATAGGATAGTATAGTAGACAATATATTTCATGCTCATGCTAAACTTTAGCAGTGAGTACATGATGGAATGAAGTTTCCGCTTTATACAGACATAATATACTTATTGAATTGGTTTATGTAGTACATAATATCGTTCATAATATTGTACTGTACTGACTCCGAAGTATGGAGTATCATGTGTTGTAAGTTGTAAGTATAATCCGTATACATTGCAGACAGAACCACATTATTGTAAGTACTTCTCCCCTTGTCCATATGGGAATGTGAGAAATTATGGAGAGAAAACGTCAGTTTACTTCTTTTCATTTGATTAGATTTGATTAGGAGTGACTGGGATTGATGCCGAGTGTTATGTTCTGTTGTCTTGTGCTGAGTTTGTGTCGGAGGAAGAAGACAGAAGAGAAATGAGATGGGAGAGGTGCTCATCGTTTTCGTTTTTATATCAATAACATCCCCTGTGAATCGCCGATAAAGGCAGCCGAGTCGTCTTCGCTTACAAATCATAAGCTGAAATCTCTGTGGGCACTCCGACACTCTAACTCTGGTGTATTGTAGTCTGGATTTGCCTGGATATACTATTACATTTATATGGAGTGGTACTCTATGTATTATATTATTATGTTCATTGCAATGTATATTATAGTATAAAAGCATCTTATGTGGTGTTTATAAAATATATGGAAGTATGACTTTATTTGTAAGCAAAAAGCTAGCCATAATGTTGTCTAGGGAAAGGGAAGAGTTAAAGATAAGATGTAAGATTAATGTCAGATATTCAGCTGTGATTAGATGAAGTTTAGCTGAGGCGTCACTTTACCAGTTCCTCTTTAGTTTAAACTTATCCAAGTCTGCACATGTGTTACATTACATTAGATTAAGTACATCACGTCAAGTTTAGTGCAACTCATGTAGAAACACTGGCAAGGCACTGGACTGGATTGGGCTGGATCCTAACTTAAGTAGATTTAACTTACTCGAGGGTCATGCAATGTATAAGGAAAAGCGAATAGTTAACAAAGCAGATAAACAATAACAAGTAAATAATAATAGGTAATGCAATACCTGTTGCTAATAATTTCTGAGTGCAATAAGGATTCCGAAGAAATTCCATGCACTCCACTATTGCAAAGTCTTTTTCATTTATTTTATAATTCCAATCCTACATTAATAGAGTCATTGTTGTGCAGCTGGACTGGAAAGCTGCATTGTCCACTAACGATAAGTAGTTAGGCAACTACACCTACTGTATGTAAGTAGCATTCCTGCCGTACACAAGGCAGGAAGTAGATGTTTCAAACTTCGCATAACCCTCTGCAGACAGATACAAACTAGCTATTAGCGGTGTTTATGGAATGCACTTTTATGTACAGTGTTTGCAACTTTTTTTATAAGGCGAAATCCCAGACGCAATAAATCCTTGCCTTGTGATGCTTCTTTTTATATTATTGCATAACAGCATTGAAAATAAGGGGAAAATTTATTCCTGTCCTGTCCTAATGAAAAGTAGCTCAAATTGACAAATGCATGCATCCCTGTACAGGGGGTTGAAATTAGTTTAAATTTTTTTGCAAATTTCGCGCATACTTTCACCTTAATTTACAATTATTTATAGGCAGCTTTAAAAGTGGATACATATTAAGTTATATATTTGTAAGTCCATAATATTTATTGTAAAAATAAATAAAAGTAATAAAATAGATTAAGATGTTTAATGGCTTACAAAAGACATTTATAAACAGACACCCTGTAGAGGGCAATAAATAATTGTTGAGAGTCCAGCGCTATAACATAATATATTGCCAGAATATCAGAGAAACTTTCATTTCAAACTAATGTAGTACTTACGAACTTACCCTAGCATTAAATGATAGAACAAATGGGCAGTTGATTTATATCAGCAAGCAAATAGAGGGATAAGGCGAAGTCGGTCGAAGTCGGAAGAAGGAGAAGAGTCAGGTAATTTTTGGATGAGAAAAATGTGAGGCAGGTAAGTTCGTAAGGAAAGGGCGAGTGTGAGTCCAGTCTAATCTAGTCAAGTGCATTATTGAGTTTAAGTATTCTGTTGAATACCTAGTGAGTTAGTTTTATTGTTGGGCTACACGAGTCAATACACTTAGCACTATGATTTGATTCGAAGAAAGGATTCTTCGAATTTAATCAGTTGCACATTCATACTCTCACCAAATCATGAAGTAAACTATATACCCATTGAATTAGTAGTAAAAAATTCTTTGAATTATTATTGCCTGGACGAGGATGATTCCAAGATACTTTGTTGTACTATAGCTAATGTCCTAATAGGTTTGTGTAAAGGGTAAAAAATGAAGTTGTAAAAGGCTTACACGATTGTTACACATAAAATGGATGATCTCATAGTGGATTAAACAAAACTATACATTATTACGTATTAGTAATACCTGGATCTGAAATGCATTTGATTGGCATGGCAGTGTCCTGTCCTGTCTATGGTTCTGTCTAATAACTATAAGCCCATCATTTTACATACTAATAGCACATATTTGTATATACCAATAGTAATAGGAAGATATAGCAGTAGTTTTGCACACTAATAAGAAACTTAATAGACCTGTGTTTAGAATTATACTTTATGATTCAAGTTCATGGGCTACTTACAAATATTTATCAGGAGTCTCCATTTGTATTAAACAAACTAAATCTAAGGATAAGGTATACATATCTACCGAGCTACTTAAGGTTAAATGCTTGTATCGATGCTTGTATACTATTTTACACACATAACATTTATATTGTAACATAACATAATAATACTACTACCCACTACTAGCACTAACTACTACTTACTACTATTATTCTGTGTGCTGCAGCAAAATAATGTCTGGTAAAAATGTCCTTTTGAGGGATATGAACATACCTACTACTACTACTACTACAGATACGTGCGTATTTCACTTTCGTACCAGTTCATATAATGCACTGATATTTATATATATAATGTGCACTCATTTTTGCAAGAGTATAATATGCATACGAATACTATACTATACTATACCACTATCCTATGTAGTAAATAGTAGTAATATCCAGTCAAGCTTTGTAGCTGTAAGTAAATATGTATGTGTATCCAAGAAATGCCAAGATACCAGTTCTAGATTTTTGCAAGGAGAAATGAAATAGTAATATAGTTAAATCTGCAGGGGCATTATGTATATAGCAGTACGTAAGTAATCTTATATTATTGTATAGCGTAGCTGTAGGTATTCCTGCTTATTGCCTGATTCCATGCATGCATAATAATGTATGTACATATACAGCAGAAAAGAAGAGCAGTGCTCTTAAATACTATTATCACTATGCAATGCACATGTGTCGATGTGATGTTTGCCGGTGAAACTTACTACTACTAACGATAAATACGTAAGTACATAGCAAACTTGGTTTGCATTGCTCTGGTATGCCTTCCTTTTTGCCGTTTGCCCTTACTTTGCCATTGCTTTGCTGCCCAGGCCAGGCCAGGAGCAACCCTTTTTAACTTGGACTAGACATTTGCTTGCTGACCATCGTGACGTGAGTTTCGTCTTTGCTTTAAAATTACTTGACATATCATATTTGTTTAACTAAGACATTGAAGTTTTCAACATTTCCAAATTTTTACAGCCAATATGTCTTTACGAGCTGACTATACAATACAATATACCTGCGGGTGTCTGGTTGCTCTCTAACGCAACGCTTATTTTTTTTTGAATTGGAAATATTTCTAAACCGGATGAGGCCTTGCCTTCACAAACACTTTTAAATCCGCTCAACTTAGTGTCCACTATTCCAAAGCGGAAATGTGCGGACGTGAATTCATTACAAGAAATTAAGTTGGGCAACTAAGTATTTATACTACTTTTAAAAAATCTAGGGGTTGGTGGGGTGGTTAGGCAAATGTCCTGGCCAAAACTCCATGGGATTGAACTACTTACATGGACAAGGGACTGGAATTTTCGCACCAAAGGGGTAATGCCAGGCCAGGCCAAGTCAAGTCAATCCACCCCAAACCAATGCATTTGTAGCAAAAATATGATTTTTTGGTTTCGTATTATGCTCAAGCAGGCAGCTTAGTTTTGACTTTGTCCATCAGTCCATCATATCCGTTCTTCCTTTTAAATTATTTAGCACGAAAAGAAGGAGCAAGTAGTAATTGCAATAGTAAAGTAGTAGTATTAGTAGTAATCCTTATAGTAAAGTAGTTGTACTGATATTATAGTAAAAGTAGTTTTCCCGTAGTATGCCGATCTTTTCTGCATAGTTGTAATACCTACCTATATGTATATGTATATGCAATATGCAGCAATATGTATTTATTTTGTTTTTTATTCTCGTTCTGCCTTTTAACTTTGTGTGTGCTTATTATTGAAGTCGACCACTAAGTAAGTAAGTAAGTAAGTAAAGTGCGAGTGAAATGCAAAATGCAAGTTCTGCTTTACATATTCCATGAATATATTTATTTTTTAAAACGTATTACTTAATGTTTTTTCTATGTGGGCTTTAGCTTTTATGTAGTTCGACTTCGACTTTTTCAGCTTCACTGCCTTGCTTATTATGGATAGCAATAGTAAATTGTAATACTAATACTAGTGCACTAGATAGTGTAGGTAGTACAAAAGAGGTAGATACAATTATGTACTTATATGTATCTAAGTTATCTAGCTTTTGTCATTAGTTACTCAACTCATCGAGAGTCCTGGGAATCGGATTCGTCAACTTAATGCAATGTTTCCTACAATCCTACATTAACATCTCCTCTTCACCATTTATTCTCCTGTCAACAGATGTAAATTAATCTTTCAATAACAAACAGCATTCAAATATGGATATCTCTTCAGATTCAAATCTGTTGCAATGAAAGCAATGTGTAACTTAAGACGAGCTGACGAGTCCAGCCAAAAGATGTTACTGAGACTGAGGCAGAAGACTGGACTGGAGATGAGACGAGAGAGATCTTTGATCGCCTTCAAATGAAATGAACAATTGTGAGATGAATTCCTAATTTCCTTACGAATCAGTAGACACAACGTTAATAATCATATCCTTGCCTTGTATTACTACACCATTATTATTGCAGTGCAAATACTAATGCATGATTGAGGTAGGTACATTAAACCACATTACATATAGGCAAATAAGAATAATATATATGTACCGAGGCCGAGGGCGCCTTTAATCTTGCTCTAATACAATACTACTGCTAATAAATACTAATCCTTTACTGCTAATACTTTTCTACTTACTCTCCTCATAAATGGAAACCAATAATACTCTTTTATGTAATTCGACAGCATTTATTTGTTTGTAGGGGCGTAAGTGCCTTTATATCCTTTGCTACTGTTAACCCTCTTTTTATCATTTTTTTCCATTTCAAATATAACATCAAGGCGCCGATATTTATTTATAGGGTATAGTTTATATTCTTTATATCAACAGTGAGTATCTGTAATAAGCACTAAGCAAGCTTTACAAATTTGGCAATGCAATCTATGTACATAGTAGATTGTACTTCTATTTTTTATTTATGTTATCCGTTGTTCCTATTGCATAATGAATTTTTATTAGCAAATTGCTATAAAATTTTAATGTGTAATTAATGTATTTCGCCCATTCTTCGGCTGAGTGCAGAAATCCCTTCTTTAACATCCATCAAATGTTTAACGAGTTATGCACTCTGCTAGTCCTTCTAAGTTATATGACAATCGAAATAATACAAGGAGTAAAAATTGTATTTAGCAACATTGTAATTGTAATTATTCATTGTGTTTGATTTGTTTAATTCTATTATTTTGCGACAAAAAATCTTGAAGAATTAAATTGTTGAGTTCATTGCTCATTTTTAATAGATACCTACACAAAGTAAAATATATGGTGGGCATTTTAAGTGCTCTTTATAGGAAAGGGATGTGGGTTTGTGTAGAAGAGTATTGCTTTTAAAACAACAACCGTGAGGGTCTAAATTCTAAATGTCCATTTATTTGCATGTTTTCCTTGTCCTGCAGCTTGGTACCTAAAAGCGGTATTTATTTAGTTAAGACAAAAGGGCAACTAAACTGAGTTGCAAACTTCTAAATCAACAAGGGTATCGCAATGGGTTACCAACAATAAATATTGTAACTTCATATCTTGACATGCCGCAAGCACATGATGCATCAGCACAATTTGACATGCACATCATAATTTTAGCCAATCTATATAATTCTACGGCATGTGCCACATGGAGGAAGGTACTATGTACTACTATGCTGGAAATCTGACCGACTTTCACGGATTGCTACACGTTTCTACACATAAAAAAATGACTGATGTATTATTTGATAAAATATAATTATTTTCTTATGTTGTTGTGTAGAAATTCTGGTATTGGATGTAATTGGATACCTAGAAGAAGCCAGTCAGTTTTAAACTTGCTAAATAATCACAAAACAAATAAATACTGTAAGTGTGCCCCTGCATCAAGATTATGTAGTCTAGCATGGATTAGATGGCCAACGAAAAAGGCCGACTCTGCTAATATGTGAAAATGTGATCCAAAACAGAAGATGAGGAAAAGAGTAATATTAAAATGGTAACATGGCATTGTAGACTATGCAGACATTTGAGACAGATACGCAGTTAAAATTACATACCAATACAAGAGCATAACAATTTTTTTATCTCTTCTCCAGCTGCTGATTGCGCTGGAGTCCAGCACAATCAGGATGAAATAATCGTTATTACTTTGTTTTGCTAGGTTTTGTTATTATGATATGACAAAGTGAAAGCCAAGCAACAGATTTTATAGCACAGTGAATAGTGAATACCATAGTAAATACAAGGATGTTGTACTATCTGTACATACTTTGGTTACATAATTATATTGTACAGTTTGCTAATTCAGACGAAATATTAAAATGCTATGTCAATTGCCCTCGAAGGGGAACTTTAAAGTGGAGCTTTACAAAGAAATTACATAGAAGAAGTTATCCTTTCGCAATCTTTTGTTTGCCTAACAATTAAATAATAATTTGACCCAGAAAAATTCCTATGTCAAAATGTGCCTATTTACTGTAGTATTAGGTATATTTGGGTAGATTCAATGGCATTGAATGTAAGTACTTACATAACTCATCCTGTGTAGCCATTTAAATTTAACTATTAAGCTGAACATGTTTTCTACAGATTTTTTTCGCAATTATATGGGCAGTTTTAAGCCAACAAGTTAATTGTTAATATAATTATTTAGTACGCCGCCAGTTGTTGAGAAGGAAAGATAAGTAAAACACCCTATTATTAATTAATAGAAATTCGAATTATACATTTAAATGGACAATTATAGGTAAGTACACATTAGTATTCACATTATCGAGTGTTAAAGTTGCATTCAATGGTTTGAAAATAAAATATTATTAAGATTGAGAGAGTTCATTGTTGTATTGTCACACTGCATTGTCTCAATTTTTTATTATGTCTGCTTTTATGTTATTGTGCCACTATATCATAAACATTAAAGCAAATGACTCACCCTAAATATTGAAAAAGTATTACCAAAACGTATCCCTAACTACTCGCATCATATATACAAATGTAGGAACTGGATATAACTAGACATTATGTTTAACTGTAATTTAATGGAAGGACAAAATATTTTTAAGTTCAACAACACATACAGGAATATACATTACACGAGTAGGTAAGTCATAAATAATAAACAAAAGTGACACATCAACCAACACAAACGTACCCGGTGGTATTCAAGTGGTATACATACTGCATTATATATATAGTAGTAGGATCCATAAATAGGATTGCAAAATTTAAAGGCAAATAATTATTCGCTGCCTACGCACATTTTGTGATTTATCATTTTTGAATCACATGAATGTACCGTACCTAATTAAGTAAACGTAACCTAGACCTTCAAAGGCAGCCTACTGTTTATATTACTATTACCAATAAATGTCTGTCAATACTAGAGATATTATAACAAACAAGCTAAAAGCATACAATTTATTTCGAGAATAGATTGGTATGTACTACAAAAGTGTTCCTTATTGATGTGCACTTGTGTGTGCTGATTTAACTTTCAGATATGTGCAGCCCAATTTAGTGTGAAAACAAAGCTTTAATGTTTCACTGAATCAGGAATTTGATAATATTTAATCAATATATACGAGTAATTGTATGTATGTGATTGCAGTATACTATATAGGTATACGGTCGGAAAGTGAATCCAAAACCTGCGTGTTATTACATGATATAATAAATTGGTTTTATTACTAATAGGTATAATATAAGTGAATAAATATTTTGATGATAGTGAGGTGTATCAGAGGAATTAGAATATTAGATAGGTGTTTTTGGTATTATTGATTACCAAGTAATAGAATTATAAATACAGATATTATGGATTATTTATCAAACTACGGTGGAAAAGGATATGTGGGATTACTTTTATAAGAGAAAAGCCATGCAGCTACGTATTTTGACTATAAACATTTGATTATTATTGTATAGACTGTCTCAAGTTACCTACTACTACGCAAATGTAGTATATACATAATCTTTTGCGGAAAACATTTTTGTTGCATAGCAAACACGTGAGTAATACTTGTTTGTAAATAAATATATTCTAAATATTTATGTTTCACACTATCACACTGTATTAGGGAATATCCATGTAAAACATAGTTATGATATTATGTTTGTAACTTATCACATATTTGGCTTTGCATGTAATTATTCCGAAATATTTACACATTATAAATACATGTGTATAGTTTTATCTCAGTCTACATATTTGCATCTCTGTTCAAAACCAAATTATAGGTAGAAGTAATATCTGAACCTAATTTTATAGTACTTATGTTTTTTTCCTTCATTTTCTTAATTTAATTACAATTTTATTACTATTGTGGAAGAGTAATCTATATATTGGAAAAGTTACTCTTATAACTATATTGTCAAATAATAGATTTTGCAAGATATTTAGCTTTCTTTATAATTGAATGCAGTCTTAATTGATGCAATACTAAAAATATGGGCAACATTTAAATATTTACTACTAAATAATCAAGAGTTTGCCCGCTAAAACACAGAAAACATGCCAAATCATTGTGTAACCTGAAACAAATAATATTTTATTACCTTAATTTGGGTAAATATGTGCTTTGATAAGAGACACATTCGTGGGTACTGACAATGTTAGCATTAACAGTGCTTAGAAGTCCAACGCCCTAAATGAATCAAACGTCAAAGCATTTTCCCCCGAAATCGGACTAATTGCATTATTACCCATTGACGTTTGTCATTTCAGTGCTATTAGTTATTACCTCTCGATAAACAAAGATCGTAAAATTAGAGTTTTTGAACGTATATTTCCAAAGAAAGATATTGAACGGTAAATACAGTAATTTATAAATGTCATGTACAATGACCATTAATGGTAAACATCCATTCAGTCAATTTATAAAGAACTATGCATTTGTGTTGAGTGTACATATAATATGTGTTTAGGAACGAAATTAATGCCTACCTAATTGCAAGTAATGAGCAATGCTGATGACATTACATCTAAAAGTAAGCACCTGGCTACCTACATAGTACATAGTCAATACTCGGAAAACGTATTCATTTTCAGGGAAAATTTTACATTCGATTTTAATTGATGAGCATTTAATCTAGAGTTAATGAGATATATCTGCACATCAGATGCCATGAGATAGATATTTCGCAGAGAAAAAATTTCGTCGTAAAATCAAAATGTTACAATTTCATTGTATTACGACCGCAACCCACATACTAGTCAGGCAAAACATTATTATTACCAGTGCTCCAAAACCTAGCTAAAGCCAATTCATAGAATCAGGAAAGCATCTTATAGATTGCCAAACTACGTGGTGAGATTGAATACAGCACAATATAGGTAGTAATATGCTAGTATACATACTAATATATCTTCTGCATAGGTACAATAAACTGAAGCATAAAGCTCAAGCCGCCTATGCTATAGTGATGTACACATACAGATACATCTGTACACGGTACTAGGATAGTTTGCCAAGGAAGTGCAACAAGTAATAAGCATGAATGAATAATGTCTGAGAGATTAGACATATAAGTGGGTAATTTGTAGTTATTTGAGTTACCTAGTTTGTTAAGTGTGTCTATGCACCTTAAATAGGAAAATAGAATAACAAAGTTAAGGCAATAATTAAGCATTTATTACCGTCATCTACTATATTTCACAGTTCATTATTCCCGATTTATAGTCAGCATGTTTTCCCCTCCATCGATACATTTAACCCATCTAGACATAAATTCTAGCTGATTTATTTATATTATGACTGGGAATTCAAGTTCAAGTAAACAACAACCGTTAAAATTAAAATTAGCATGCCTCTCATGCATGCCTTGCCCTCCGTATTTCATCGATGCAATGTAATGTGGAGATGCTCATTGAATTCGTAAGTTGGGAGATAACCTTACCAACTCTTAATGAAAACTGGGGCGTTATCGGAATTTTACTATTTTACAGTGTTTGGCTTACGAACTGGATTGCGCATAGCCCAGCAGGAACGAGTGCAATGTTACTTTACTTTTAGATAATCCAAATTGATTTCCGTTGTATTCTTATGCAAATATATGTAATTCATTCACCTGAAGCACAAAAATGTATATTATGGAATAAATTGAAGAACAAAGATAATCTGAGCTGAGGGTTCCATGGAAGTTTGGACAGAGCGGAATTAAAGCCTCGATAACATTTAGCTTTGCAGTAACAACTTTGGACAAAACTTTAAATGTACGGATGGCCATTTTTAATAGGAACAGTTAATTACGTAGCGGTATTGACAATATGCAATGGCTTGAGTGTTTTTACCATAAATAAATAAAATAAGATCGAAGCTGAAAAATCCGCTGGGCTATGTAGTACGGAGGCTGTAATTCCTCCTTGACTAATCTGCCCTGCTAGCAATCAGAGCTGAAGCCTACTATCCGTCATAAATAAGCTCATAAAGTGGATGTATCTGAGGCCGTGAAATATCTTGGAACGGGACGGAATATATCACCAATAAGGAATTGACAATAGATTCTGAGAAATTGTAACCCATGGGAAAGCATAAAGGGCCGAAAATCTAATTCATATATTCATTGCGACCTATGACCTCACAGCATAATAAATAATCCACTGTAAATATTTATTACAGAATTGTGATCATGTAAATAGTAATATTTGTCTTCTTGTGGTCAACAATCCATTTCTTTTCCAAGTACTTATTAAATCTTGACGGACATGTACCATGGTTCCTGTAAATAAAGTAGAGTAGGTAGACTTAATTTTGACAGAGGCAGGAAAAAGACTGGATATCAAAACCAAACACGTGTGTACGTACATTAGAAGTAAAAGCGTCTGTGCTTTAGATTACTCAGACAAATGATCACGTCAGTGGTTAATATTTCAGTGGAAAAGGCACAATTATTCGCAAGAATTACCAGATGGACGTGTGAATGGATTTTTCGTCTAAATCCACTGCAATGTACTAATGCAGTATATAGTAGTCGTGTAGTAAGAGGCATTCTGTAATTTAGCATCTATATTTTTAGTAGTAGTAGCTATGTATGTATGTAACCTGCAAAGGTTATGTATCTGTAATAGAGAAGATAATGATATGTTAGATCTTATAGCTATATCAACCTTTGTATGAATGCACTAATAGCTTGTAGGTAGCTCACGCAGTTTTGAAAAGAGCATGTATAAACTGATGATGTTGAAATAAAAGCTCATAAGTTTAGGTAGCTAATTCGTCGTAAAACCGGTCGATTACATTCACTAGGCAAAATACCTACCGTGCATTGTTCTATGTGCTATTATACTACTTAATATACATACATAACATAACATACCCACTACCCAGATCAGATCCACAACACAACAACAAATATAGACAGAGACACAATAGAGATGAACTTACATGAGCAGAGCAAACTTACTTACTTAGCTGTTGGCTATCCCTGGTTTTGCTACTTGTATGCAAGTATATTTATATGCATATCAGTAGTAGGCTATGTAAGTATGAATTTACAATTGCAGTGGTAATGTTTCGTGTAAACGACTTCACTTCGATACATAAACTACAGCGTATCAGCCAACAGCATCTAATGCTCATTTAATTTCGTGTGATAGCTGAAGGTAAATTGTTACAAGAGCTCAACAAATAAGTCAGCTTGGCTTGGAGTCCAATCCCGTCCAGTTCAGATCAATTGCAATGCAGTCAAGTTAAGATTCAAGACAAGAGTACAGATACGTAGTCATCTTATGTATCTGTAGGTACTTATGCGGCATTTATGTATATATGAATGCATGTACCTATATTACTTACTGTTAGTCATAATATCATCTATCCTCAGTAGGAACCTCCAATTAAATAGGCATCAGTTTCAAAGAATTCTTTTGAGTCTCGTCGACATTCTTAGAAGTTGTCTTTGGCCGATTTATTGCCGTTTGGAGAAGCAGTTTGCCCATTTTCTGCATTATTGGAGTCATCCCTCACGATTTTATTGCGTGATCTGATGTGACTTTTTCTTTGCTTTTCGCTGAAAAACAAACATATTTTAAATCACATTGTCCTTGGTCAAATATTGTTCCTTTTAGTCGTAAAACTTGGACCATGCAGTTTTATTTTCCAACTATTGGCCAATGGACCTAATTTTCGCAAACAAAAAAATAAGGTCTGAGTTTCCACTTACTTACCTATATCATTAGTATCAATATTTTTCTTGCCTCCTTGTTATTTGTTATTGGACTTATTTATTTTAAATATTTTATGTTAAGCACATATCCTCATAATAAATATATTTCAGCCCAATTCTAAATTACAACTGTATATTAGCAGTTACCGGCACGATAAATTGAGCTTTTAATCTCACTAGTAAACAATCAATGTACAAATACATAGACACTTACAGCTAGAGAAATTACATATAAGGAATGTAAAACGTAGACTAAATTTCCTTAAAAAGATTAAGTATAGAATTATTACTTAATTAGCATTAATTAATTGCCACATTGAAAAGAAAGGTTATATGGTGGACAATTGTAATTAAGTTGTTTACTATTCTAAATTATAGAGGATTGCTAGCTTTAAATCATTTTAAGAAATTTCGAGGTATCTGTGTCAATATCTCCTTTTACTAGGTAAATAAATGCTGCGTGCATTGCAATATTTAGTGTGCAATAGCTAGTTAACTGACATTCATGACACTTATGCATTTGCATTACCTAATTTACCTTGTGATGAAGATTGTTAACAAAACCGTGATGTAGATTGGGAAATGAACGAGGATTGCTTACGAGAAACATCGCATAGGTACATGCAACTTTTTCAAATATGGCTTGAATACATAATAAGTACATGGATACTACACGTTTCACAACACCTACTTATTTTTATGCTATAATATGTTATGTGGAATATAGTATATGTTAGTTATGGTAAGATATGCATGGGTTATGTTATTATGGTGCTTTGCGTGTATGTTAATGGTTCTTGTTGTTAGCAGGAAGTACGGTGGGACTAATTTAATGTCAGGTACTAGCATAGCTTCGGTTTTAATGCTTAAGGGGAATGGAATATTTTTAAATGCATACCTAGATATTCTTGATATACCTATAAACGCAGGTACATTGACAGGCACATACCTTATCGTTCATGGAACAAAGATTCATAAATAATACGTATATTAATGTACTGATTAACTACATATTGAGCATTATAATTTTTTATTGATATAGCATACAATAGTAAGAATTCTAACTTATCGTGAGTAAAGAACATAGAACCTGCAGTGGAAAAAATCGAGGAGTCATTTATTAGTATTTTGTGCGCAATCGAATCCCAAAAGAATTCTTTTCTCGGGATTCATTTCACTTTATTGACAGGCCAGGTCGGGACGACGTAGTCATTTATTTCGTATTTAGCTAAAATTCCCTTACTCATAACACGACATCACTGATAATGAGGATGAGACTCAAGTCCATGAATTTCGGTTTATTACTTATTGTTACGAGAAGTGATGTTGCACAGCTCAGCTCTGTTTATGTATAATTATACTGAATGCAGTTGCATACTACCAAATCATCATAGCGAATTAAGTAACAAAAAATGACAAAATAGCAGGTTAACAATATCAAAGATAACTTGGTAGTTATTTTAGTTGTTGATTGAGTTTATGATTCAAGATCACATGCTGTTTTTAAGCCGGCCTGGTCTGAAGTCTAAATTGGACATGGTTCTTGCATGTCTTTTAATATTCCTGGATCCAATGGCATTGTCTAAGTACATTAACAGTCAGGTGTTTAGTTGTACAAGTACACTTGAAGTTGACGCTATATTTTTTCAAAAGACACATTGTATTCCAATGGGACAGGGACACTTTCTTTACAAAGGAGAAAATTGAGTAAAAATTGAATACGAATTTATGGCTTCTGCATACTGTGGATAAATCTTGTATCGTTCAGCAAGGTTATCCGTTTTTTATATGATTATACATTTACATCGTCGGCAAATAACGTTTTAGCCCGAATTATCCTTTGCAATTATACATGTAATATCTAAGAACTAAAAGTTGTGTTAAAAATTGGAGACATACGAGCAGACAAGACAGTGCAATGTACTTCGTATATACTACATAGTAGTTAGAAGCTAGTAGACGACTGTAGTACCCGACGGTTGTGGATACCTTCCGAGATACCAATTTGTAAGAATGCAAATTGATTTTCATTGTATTTTCTTTTATCATGCATTCCCAGGATTGTCATTGTATTCTGCATGGTACATAGATGGTTTCAGTTAGCACAACTGTTCAAGTTTATTTAGCATTGAAAATTGTACATGCTTATTGCTTATATTCATTAAAACAGAGGCTTTCCCTGTATATATAAGTAGTACAAGAGAGTCTATTTGCTTTTTTCACTTTTGAGATAGATAGCTAAGAAAATCAAAATGTGTGAACCAGAAAAAATGTTGAGAAGTCTGATCTACTTATCAAGTGGATAATTAATTATTGAGCAAAGCAAACTTGTTAGAAAAGAGATTTCTGGGGAAAACAATAAAGTTGAAGTCCCTTTTCAACTGTTCAGTGTAAAGGACATTGCACGAACGACATAATATTTTACGTAATGTACATTTATGTTAGCATTATTAGTGTACTGTGTGCAATAAATCTGACGGAATCCCGAGCACCTGTACGTGCTCGGGATGCCATGGCAGCATTGCGAGCACCCCATCACATTTTTCGAGAACTGTTTTAGAGTTCGTTTATAAAGCCTCATAACTTCAAAGCATACTAATGTGATTCGATCCAAACTCTGAATTTATAGTTCTCAAAAAATATGATGGGGTTCTCGCAATGCCGCCGCGGCATCCCGAGCACGTGTTTGGAAAATATGAAGCTGTACTCGGATGCCGGCGCTACATCCTGATCATGTGCAGGTGCTCGGGATGACATCAGATATGCAATATAGAAGACCGACAGGCTAGTGCATTACTGTATTATACAAAACGAAAAAGGGTATTTAATCTCAATTCAGTTAGTAATTTACAGGCAATTTAGAACAGTAACATGCCGTATTATATCTCTCTACTCTCGCGACATGGCACACTTTAGCATTACTCTATGCTATATTATACTTTACTCTATGACACTATATAGACTATATATGTAAATACACTACAGTTAGGTCATGTAACACAATACATAAAATAAAGCAGACTAACGCGACGACGAGACAGAATAAATGTATCTAAGGAAATGCAAACTGTGGTAAATAAATATGCCACAGTCTCATGCATGGGATTGGGATTGGGATGCATGGCGGTAATGTCCTTTGCGATTTTTCCATGCAATAACATATACAGTCGTGTTAATAATGTTATCATTTTCAGTGATATGAGTTTATGAGGAAATTAAATGTCCTGCCAATAGGCATCTGAATTGCATGCCTTGTTTTGTTTGTTTAGCTTAATCCCCTAGTAGTCTTGTTACCTTAACGCTGTCTTGCTCGTTTCTTCTATATAATTTTCTATTCATCATCTAGAATGTAGAATGTACATGTAACTTTTAACTTGATACATTCACTCAGACCGGCATCAGTGCACTGCACTCATGCACTGTGCTGAATTATGCATAATACAACACATTCTACATTATTTTAGCCTAACGGTTTTTTTATATGCATCCATTATGGCTATCACAATGCATTTTTGCAACTGTGTTGCTGTCAGTGCCAATAGTTTTGTAATTAATAACTGTCCACTTCCAGTTTTGCATTTAATGCTAATCATGTAGAAACAGGAGATATAAATCATAAAGTAAATATGACAAGTAATGCCTTCTTCACATTACTTAGCATTCATTTATTTACGGAAAAAGCATACCTGTCATGCCCATGTCATTCTATATCTTATTTGTCAATCAGTAGTAAAAAAGATAGAATAAATTGAGAAATATAACGTTCTCTTAATAACATTAGTATATAAATACCGATACACAGTTGTCCAAAATGTTTCATTCGAAATAAAATTTTACAGTTGACTTTAAAACAACAAGGCGAGTCACCTCAACGGTTTAAATGACTTGTAAGAACATGTACGAATGTATTTACGATTTGCAAGTACATATAAAGACGCATCTTTTGTGAATTACATTTTTAGATTTCTCCGAAGAGATAAATTCCATTGCAATACTTTGCTTTGCTAAGCTCATAAAGTTATTTCCAAATAAAAAGATGCTTGGAATGTCTTTGTATGTGGAGATGTTTAGTAAAAGATTTAGGGGAATTCTTCAATTGATTTATTGAAGAAAAGTCGTAGGCAGCCGAGTGAGTAGGTAGCGTAGTAGTAAAGTTTAGAGTAGGTAGTAGCAAACAAAGTGCCGACCTTCCGACTTCTGTCCTAACTAAACTGCACCACATTCAATTTCATCTTACTTATTCAACCAAAATAAATACTTACACTTCTGTTCAGATCAGATGGCAATGCCCACCTAATGCCTACTTTCAATCTCACTCGCAAAAACATAATTTATTATATATTACTGGTATACTACAGAGTATAGTTGAAAAGTGGTGTCGGGCGATTCGGATAGGGAATCATGAATTTCACTTGAGGATTTATGCAAGTAGTACTAATATATCTTTGCATTCTTCTCTATGTACATAAATATATGCTTTACATAGAAATACAAGTGCAATAACTGTGACGCTTCCTGCTTCATCACATTTGAATGTAGCACTTTTTCCGTTTTATCTGAAATCTCTATTTATTCACATACAGTAGAAGATATACGAAACATATATACCTGTTATGTTACTTACATACTTAATAACCATTTGACATTTAAGGAAGCATTCCTCGCTAGTGCACAAATATCTTTCTTTCTACATCATCTTCCTCCTTTTGTGTGGGAGTGACAAGACAAACCTAGCTACACATTATTCAGACAGAAAACAGACTAAAATCACTTCACTCAACTGATTGTGACTAACTCTTCCTTATCCATGAACTTGAAAACAATAATAGACAAACAACAACCAAATTTACAGTTTCTTATACTAGTTTAAGCTGCGTACACAATCAAAGGCTCACTTCATTTCACTGCAATGATGATAAATATAACATTTCATTGTAGTTTCTATCCAAGCAACGGTCAAATCTCATTCTCTTTGAAAAGAGAAAATATACATGTAACCTCTTTGATTAGATTGTATTGTTCTAAGAAAATATGACGATACCTCTTCCCAACATTTATGCATTCTTAACATGGTTACTATATTTATGAGAACTGAAGCAAGCTAACAGAAATATCTACGATGAGATTCTATTTCATTGTCAGTAGCTTAGCCTCATAATAAGTAAGCGCCTACATAGATTGCAGAAGACATTTACAGTCATTTGTACATAATGTATTATGCCATTATATGAAACGGGTATAGAACAATATAACTGTACTGAAACGCAAGTCAAGCGAAATTCTCGAACTTTTTGTATCATGATTTTGTTATTGTAATTTTACAGGCCGGCATGAGCATGAATATAACTGGCGTAAAAAATACATTTTCCGAAAAATATGAAACAGAGAATTATTAAAGGAGAAATATATATTCTTGGCTAAGTTGCAATTTCCATATTGTATAGTTAGCAAAGGGCAGTACTGTATAAGTACAGTCCTATTTATTTAAATAATCTTAATTAACTTTCTGATAAAATGAAACACAAACTAGGATATTATCTCGTCTCGGCCAAAAGTGTTTGGTAAAACACCAAACTATTTTTCATTCATATTATTCATTCATAATTATTGGTCTTTATATGGATTTATTATTGTATTTTGAATGTATTAACACACCCGCAATTTATAGTATTGTAAATTCATCATGTTTAATACAAGATTCCTTGAATGACCATTAACGTTGATGGATATAATAAATTATTATGCGTAAAAAATTGATTCATATATTTGATACGCAAAGTGTCAAAATAAATTATGCTTTATAAGGCAATTGACTAAATATTCCTAAATATTATAAAGTAGAATCACATTGGAATTATTGAGAGTTTATCTACTATGTATCCGTAACCATCTGTATAATATGATAAGTGCTGTGCTATATTGTATGTATAGGGATATCATAGCCGAACCAAACCCATTTCTTACTAAATTAACATTTCTCGCTGCGTGAATTTAATTCCTATTTATCTAGTTTCCTTAATGTTTTCTTTCTCAGCTCTCGTAGATATTGAGCCAGAAAGCAATTTTTTGAGTGGGAGGATCACTCGTGTAAGTACAAAATGTATCTTATCATGCTCAAGTTTAGCTAATGAACTTATAACTGAGGTACCGGGTGTTTCATATAATTAAATCCCTTAGTATCTTTGTCTAAGCGTTATCCTAATGTTTCCAATTTAATGAAACAGGCGATATGATTCCCTCGTCTCACTCCTTCAGTCAAGTGCAATATCCTTTTTGTATCAGGAATTGTAAATTGTAATGTATTATGTACTATTATGCTCTATCGTTCCTTCGGCCGCTAATTACTTGTTGTGAAAGGAAAGTTTATGATAGTCGTATCACCTATCTTTTCTCTTGATATGTTTATGCGTTTCCGTTGTCTTGCCGTCTTTAATGTAAATATTATGTAAATTTTATCTGCACTTATGTATTTTGTCGTTATCGTAAAAATCAAATCAGATATGGATTTGAGAAAATATCGTAAGTCCATGTCGTAGACATGACGTCGTAATCCTACCAATTCATAATTCTCTAAATGGTTCTATCTGTATAGCTATCCTCTACAGTCTACACATATATTGGATTACGTTTGAGGAAGTTAGGCTTTTAAGCGATAGTGCCATTTTGTAAATATTTACATCTTCCATAGTGCTGATTCCCTTAAGTTGATAAGTGTGTTTATTTATTTTCTGTTTTAATATTTGAATAGAATTTATCCTAGTGCAAGAGTAAATTAATGACAGATCATTGCAATTTATATCTCTGAAACATGCTAAGTACATTACAAAAGTAATTGTTTGTGTAATGTCTTTGAATTTAACAATGTTATAGCAAACTTAAATGACTTTTAAAAAGTGACCATTAATCCCTGTCATTGAGGAAGAAATATAATTCGTGAGTACAGACTATAGTCGCTTAGTCGCTATAAGGAAGCAAATGTTCTACAGCAAGTTCATTGTAATTTTAATTATTTAATTTTTTCATTAGGCAAATATTTCACACTTATGCCATGAAGTATGCGAACTATATAGCACAATGATAGGGAGCGCATAAGTTTTGCTAAGGATATGTCAGGATTTAAAACATCTTACCATTAATAATTGCAAGTAAAATCCGGTTGAGGATGCAGTGAAAATAAAGACGCTCGATAAATGAGTTTGAGAAAATGAGAATCAGCTAAAATTGAGAGCAACCAAGCAGTGTGGACTACCATTTGTGATGGATTCACATATTATTGCGCGTTTATAATCATAAGTACTCTTGTATCTTACCGCAATTAAAAATATTCAGTAATAAACTATAAGGATGTTATTATGTGTTGACAGTTTTATATTCTATCTATTAGATATTCGATTTTCGAGAAAGTAGCATAAGTTGAAGCAAATTATGGGTCATCATTAAGTAGTATTGCGAGCGAATCATTAGCCATTCAATTAATTTCTGCTCAATTAGTTTTATGATGTGCCATACAGTAAAAATGACATGCATAATGAATATAAAAATGCATAATAGAGTGCAAATATTATGAAATGATACAGAAATCGTACCGTAAATATGACAATGGCAATGAATATACATAGTATGTTTAGTCTTTCTATATTTATACGGAGACTATTATTTACACCATACTAAATGGGCTATTATATCAATAAACACTTTTAGGCGAAGTATGTAGTAAATAATTTAGTTTTGTTTGGATTAAAAGTGAGTTGATATTGCTAAGTAAATGCTAAAATCAATTGCTCAATTGACGGGTTTGATATAACTTTTTACGGTACATTCTAGAGCTAACAGAATGGATTTATAATTGGATTAAACGTGGCATCTTTAATCTAGCCATGACAAATTTTTCTCCATTTTGAACGTTGTAAGACCACATATTTTATTTATGAATTAAGCTTTACTTGACTGTATCAGTCGATAAAGTTTTACTATATCTTGTGTAGCGCAGTGACCATGCGATGACCTCTCATTTGAAAAATGGCATTACGAAATTAAGATTAGTAATTGCATATTTATGCCAAACAGTATTGAGATTTCAATGCAACTTACTATACGTTCGGTCTTTTCATTTTCTGTTTACATGAAACCTACAGCATACAGCCGAGTTACTTGGGTTGAGTGGAGATGTTGAGAGCAAAGATTTGTCCTATATGCATATTTATTTTATATAATATATTATTTGCCTACTCATTTTAATGCCATAACCAATATAATCTCAAGAAATGGAGTTAAGATATATCCGGTGACCCAAAATTTCGTTACAGATAACGCACAATTTAAGCTAAGTTTCAAATTATACGTGGTAGAAGACGGAATTATAAACCAAATATAAATTTCGAATTCATGCGATGGACATGTTATTTATTATGTGTGCACTTTCTAAAATTAGACCTGTAGGTATCTAATTTTAGGAATGCCACAAGTGAGACAGAAACATGATTTGAGTCGTACATATACACGAATAATCTAGTTGTACATGTACACTTAATTTATTTTGCAAAAAATTAGAAAAGCAAAGAAAAATGTGGAAAAATGATCCCAAGGATTTTATTTCATCCCTTCCATATTCGCATAGAACATATTACTATTAGAATTTGAGTTAATAATTACTTCATACTAATTATTTGTTTATTTATAGAACGCACAATTTCTTTGGAAAGGGATTTAATTACATTACATACAATTAAATACAAAGCAACTACACAGAAAATTAATCTTTACAGAAATGTGGCTAACATTGTACAATTTTCAAGAAAATTTGAATATTTTACTTGCAGAATTACAGTACATACTTGTAAGCAGCACTATGCAAATACAATGGTAGGCACTTGATTAAAGCTTATACATTATCTTTTAATATACCTATTATACATTCACTGAATACTTGGTAGAAGTGTTTCAATTTAACACTACTGTAAAGAAAGTTTAGTGCAGATGTATCGATGCTCTATGTATACGCATTTAACAGAAGATATGGGTAAGTTCTGTAAGTTCTATAGCAAATTAAAACTGATGATAACTATAACAACTTAATTGGTCTGTGAGTGGCATGAATTTGTATTAAGTTAGGCAATTACAACACTTAAATGTATGAGTATTTGCTCATAAAGATAAGTTAGTTAGGGCCTCGCAGTGATAAGCTGTAGCTATAGTTAATTAAGAAAAACTCGCAATTAGTCACAGATAAGATGAATGACCATTTTGCCCCTTTGCTCAGATTACTGACGCCTTGCTTCCATTAATAAGAGAACCGATTTTGCCGATGGGAATAGGCTTTCCACACAGTCACACAGTGTAATATTATTAATATGTTATTATATAAATATATTCATGATCATATGGATATATAGCTATTAGGAATAGATAATGTCTCTTTTGTTTGGAAAATTCATTAATAATTACTTACTTCACTGTGAAATATGACGTACTGCTTATCTGTGTAGCGGAAAATACATTCACATTGATATATTATGGTGCATGAAATATATCTATACTATACGCTATGGTACCTTCTGAATAGCACAAAAAATTGTGTTTGGTTTGTACTTTTCTCAAGTCCGATAATAGGTCAATGGTAATATTATGTTTAATGAAGGTTAAAGAGCGAAGTTTAACACATTAATTGCTAATGAATTGAACTGTACTATCAAGCCTTTTCGCATTATTGGTGTGTACTGGTATTTTGGGAGAGGAAGACAATGATGACTATAATCTCTGCCGTTTTGATTGGTAAATTGGTAATGCCAGTAAGATCTGCTTATAGTTGGAAATGTGTAGTTACGCATATAATGAATGCTTTTGTAATGTCAACGCAGGTATTCTGATAACTATTCAAAATGTATCAATATTTGCATGAAAAATTATTATACACATAAATACTTGAGCTGCAATGACTTAACAAATCGTTATCCAATCCATTTCAATGAACTAACTGTTCCATACGAATATGCGTATGATCTAAATATTTATAAAATATTTATACAATTAGAGTGAATTATCTCTAATTGGGTAAATCTTGGTTTCTGATACAATAAATGTGATAAATTCACTATGAAATATTGCATACTCAGCGGTATAATTATAAATATAATTACGTGTACTATTTTCTTCACTATAAGGAGTGAAATATCTGATCCACTAAAAAACTACATCCAAATTCACGATCATTATTATAAAGTATTTAACTTAATTTTGTATGTAGAATGTAGGAAATCGTGTCGGTGTCAATAAACCAAATATTTTGGTGGTTTTGCCTGTTGCGGTTCAAAACGGCAGCACTATATGCCAAAGAGCTGTCTATTAGCAATTATACCTATATTCTGTAATCCACAACTGAATTTCATAATCAAATTAAAAAACAATCAAAGTTACTGGATTTACTTTAATAGTAGCTATTTCAAGAAATTGATAGAAAAGTAAAATATGTATTGCTTAATAAAAATGTACTGGCAAATAAACAAGTCGCCATGACTTTGAGCAGAATATACTGTAATTGTCATTCGAATATAGTATGGACGTATACATTTAATGCATGTTTATTCATGTAAGAGTGCGACGTAAACAGTTAATTGAATTTAGCCTTTAAAATTTATTATTTAGGTACTGACACTGTGCATCAATGTTAACTAAGGTAAATTAAATAGTACAAACGATTGATTAAAATATACACACTATGCACTGTATTATAACAAAAATCTGCGACGACTCTTCTCCAAATCATGCCTCTTATCTGTCGAAATGAAGATGTATTCCCCCGATTTTGAAGCGAATGTCCCTTTTTGCATAGATCTCAGTTTCAGAGTAAATCTAGGACCCAATTCACGAAGAGCTGCCTTTTCTCCGTTTTTCTTAAACTCATATCTGTAATAAATAAATGAAATAATATTTAGACAATTAGAAATGCACAATCCTAGAAGGAAGTTGGATAATATTTTATGAATAGTATGTCTGCCCTGCAGTGAAGTAAAATTACGTAAAATTACCTATGATGTCGCACAAATATATAATCTCTTTGGTTATGAAAAGTGACAACACGCCGTCCCTTAAATTGTGGATCGTAGTGGAATAACGAGCCAAACATTCTTGCAACACTACATCCAAGTTGAGTCTGAAAGTTAGTTACAATAACTTCTGGTCTGTGACTGGTCATCTCTTTCCAATCCCTCTGCAAATTAAAACGACAAATGGTAATGGTATGAAGATATGTATGCCCACATGAAAAGAAAATGTTTAAACAATCCCATGATAACTACTACTACTGCAGCCGGTACCGAGATAAATACCTTTATATGCTTGGTTAGCTTTACGTTGCTGAGCTTGAAAAAACTGGTAGGTCCTTCTGGTAAATGAGATACGAGCATACTACCTTGAAGACAAAATATTTAATTAGTATTAATTTAATTGTTCTTGTTCACTATAGACAATTGTATTTCTACTTCACCAGCATCAAAATAGAGTTCCAAAATCTTACTTGGTTTTTTGTGATGTTCATTTATGACAATTACGTCGGAAAATTCATTGTCTATGGCTTGTTTAATAATCGTTTTAACTCTTGCTTGTCGGCGATGGAAAACAGTTGAATTCGGAATAATTCGTGAGAGTTCTTTAAGAAAGAGTCGGGTAGTCTGCAGAATTATAAAATACAATTAGTTATACTTGAATTTTAAATTCAGGATCGTCTGAACAAAAATTAAATATTAATCAAAGTTAGTAGTTGTTATTACCAAATTGGGATTCTGGCAAGACGTAATAGCAACTTTTGGAACGTATGATTTTGCAAAAAACCCTTCATATTCGTCTTTGTTCATTAATATGGCATCATCTTCAGTCATTAGTTGTGAAGGTTCCGGCTCTCGAAGGGTCTCCAACGTCTTAGGAATCTGTTTAGGGGGAGCATCCTCTCCAAGATATTCCGCCTCTTGTTTACGTCTTATGCGCTCGGTCTTCTTTACCTAAAAATTAAAAATAAATAACATTATAACCAAATCTGGTTACTTAATAAACTATACCATACAAGATACTGGCATTGTTTAATTTTAGTAATTGGACTTTCTTAATTTCTAACCTTTTTCTTTTGCTTTTTGAGTTTAGCAATTTCTTGTCTTCGTTTATATTTATTCGTATACTTGTTAACTTTAGCAATTAATCCAGTATACTCGAACTCAGTGGCATCCTTAGGGATTTCCTTTTTTCTACTTCCAACTTGACGATCTTCATCGTCAGAATTATCTCGTTTGCCCATGGTTACTACACTAAAATATTAATGAACGCCCTTAATTTAATATCTCAAAGGGATTAAATATTTTTCAAAATTCAAGAAGCACAGCAAAAGTGTGTTGTAGAAGAGCAATGTGGTTGAAGTTATTCAAAGGACTAACAAATCGAACGAAAAATAGAGCACATGTTCCTCCGGCAGATAAATTGAAATTAGAGAGTTAGATTCATCAAGTTGCATAAATACCCGTTGGCATAAGTATGGCTCTGTGGCTTGTACCATAACGTGTTTATCCATATAAGGCACAAAAATGTATGCTCACTACTACAACAAAATTTATAATCTTCATGCCATCTTACAAATACGGGCTTAACTAGCTAGTGACTGCAGAAGAAACCCGCATTATACAAAGTCTTTTAAAAAAAGTTACCTTTTGTCTTTTGTACACTGCACTGCCTGTTCCCATAAAATGTTTTTATCCAAGAGCCCGGATATGCATTTAAGATTGATTGGGGAGTAAAATCGCATAACTTATTGTCACTGCCGCAGATTTAAAAAGCATGTTGCTTAAGAAAAACTACTAAAAACAGCTAGTTATTATCACTTTACATTGCTTTTGCTAAAAGTGGCTTCGTCCAACTATTAACAGACTGAGCTTCTCCGGTTACGGATGTTACATATTATGATTAGTTAATATTTTGGATTAGGTTTATTAATGTATCAATGTAACGTAAAGGTTTTATAATTACCAACACAAGTTAATATTAGTAATGTTATGTAGGTTGCTGAATATTTTACCATATTTGTTGCTTTTTACCTTAGGCATGCAAAAGACACCATGGAGAAAAAAATAGAATTGGCGGAATTCCGGGGATTTGATCAAATAATTTGACGAAGTTTGGTAACTTTAGCAAAAATCTGGGACAAAGTAGGTATATAATTTTGTATTGATAACGAAGTAATACATTATTAAGTAGTAGGCGCATGGAAAGTAAACAAAAACCAAATGCCGATTTATTGACATTTAAAACAAAAAACATAAGGGATCCTGGCTATTTTTATTACCTAGAGACATTGAAGAGAAGGGCCCACAATTTATTCTTGATAATTAATTGATAATTGAGTGATAAGATAATAATTAAACAAACATCTTATTTTCCATGACAGATAGTAGATTTGTAAAAATTGGGCTATTTGGTTCACACATGGAACTTTTAGGTTTGGCGATCCGATCCGATCCGATCCCAGCGCCTTACTAAATCCAAACGATCCGATCCGATCCCAGTGCCTTCCTAAATCCAAACGA